>JAHZMY010000703.1:0-16511 GCA_027743915.1 Seira sanloemensis
GTATGTACGTCTTCATAAGTTCTCCACCCTGTTTCTCATTCACGTATGAAAAATAGAGATAGAAGGAAGAGAAGATTCCCTTGAGTACTGAAACAAAAATGGACATTATGTTTTCCTCTCATCTTATTTTTAGCATCCTGAGGCACGCGAACCAGTCGTAAATTTCCTATTCCTTACTTTCATATTACTTTTGACAATAAAACCTGTAAACAAAGGAGGAGAAGCCCGCACACCAAACTTTGCACAAGATAAGATTGTTTTCCATATCGCTTTTGAGCAAAACGGTACTTGCTGCATGAACCTACATATTTATATTACGGTGGGCGAGACTTTTTTGAGTGAGTGTATTTACGCATGATACACACAAAAATAGGGAAATATGGCTAAAACCATTTTTTTTCTCTTTCACATTTTGCTACAATTTTCGTCGAAAAGTGATGAATCAAGATGGTTGAATGAGAATGATTCTAATTTATCTAATCCTTTTTATTTGTGTTATCTACGCTCTCTCTCTCTCTCTCTCTAAACTTTGTTTCGGCTTTGTCGTGGTCGTGCAAAGGTGCATTCAGAGAGAAAAGAGAAGCAGGAAGAATATGTATTGACTGCAAACGCGCAGAGCACGCTCGCATTCTGAAGTATCATTCTCCCAATTTCGGGGGTCATTACAGGCAATAATACTTATTGAATTGGATCACTTTCGCATTTACCTCTTTCTCCACATGTTTTCATTTTCATTTGAAGCAAGCCTTTTTCGCTCATTCATTTTTTATTGTTTACTGTCTCACACACTATGTATCTTTCATTTTGTACGCATGACTCCTAACTCAATAGTAATAAGAACGAAGCAGTTATTGCGAGTTCTCTTGTCCACAGGATATTATAGATATTCACTCGGGCCTGTGCGCTGTCGCATCGGATTGAAGACTTTGTTGGATTGCTTTGTCACTTTAAATTAGACTGAGGCGAAGCTGACCATCATGGGAGTGGGACGACGTTGTTAGAACTGCAATTCGTTTTTCTGGGTAAGTGAAGTGAGGGGGTGGAATACAAAAAAAGAGTCATTCATGTGAAATAAGAGAAGCACCACCGCTACCTTCTTACTTGATATAAGCTGGTCACCAATTACCGTAAAAGTTGGTATCTCTCAGACTTGACTGATTGATGAATACAGAGGATCGTTGTAATGTATCACAATCAGCTGACTTGTGTCTGACGCAGCTAACTAATCTCCCATTTTTGAAACAAGTACCATTACACATTTTGTGTGTATGTATATAAAAAAGGGAAAAGATGACTGATGATCTACGGGGATCGTTGACAAATGATGCCACTACTGGCACAACAAGAGCCGCCGCGACCGCTACTTGTGTTACTGCTCGATTTCATGAATAGGGTGATGGTGGCCGTGCGCAAGTGCTGTCATCCTTTTTAGAGATTGATTGACACGAGAATTGGACATTCAGAGAAAAAAGAAGCAATTCATTAAGTTGAGAGTTTCACAGAAAGAGATTTTTTTGCAATGATTGAAAAAAGAAAAAAGTTGTAAGCATTTCTGCAAAAGACGATTTCATTTTTGTAATTTGACTTTTTGAATTCCATTTCATCTCCCGGTTTATATACTTTATACATGGCGTTTTTATTGATTCCTAAAAGAAATGAATTATGAGAGGGTACACGCATCCATCAGTTTTGTTTCGCAAAGGCATCTAGATTTTCTGGAGAAAGAGCTGAAAGGAGACTAGTGGACCAGAGGCTTGCCATCTCAAATGAGAACGCAGGAAGTATTAAAGAACAAACTATGTAAAAGTCTGGAGGACAACGCTGGCAACCAAGTGAATACATTCATGAGCTTTTAAGGAGGTTTTCAGCTTTTTGCCAAAAATCATGAAAGACAGTTTGTCTAGAGCACGCATTTTTCTCCCTTTTCGGAAAAGGGTCAGTAGACAGTAAAGACAGGACGGGGAAGATAAGTCAGTCAGTATGAAATTAAGAACAAGTTTCTTTCCAAGTGAATACATAATGCATTCTCCTTTCATACATTTTTCATGTAAAGTTTAAGTTACCATTCTGCAATAACTCCTTTAACTTCCGTCACAGCTGTAACTTATAAAAAAGTAAAAGTTTAGCATCTTCCTGGAGGGAAGACTGTTGTGAGGATGGATGGAGTCTCTCCGGACAAAATATTGAGTTTACTGGCTTGACATTGAGTAGACACAGTTAAAACATGGATTGCATGTCAGCCAGCTACCACCAATTCGAATAAATAATGATAGGCCCGGGCGATGACACCAAAGAATGATTGCTTTTCAACAGAGTAAAAGGATTTTTTTTCGTGCTACACAACCAACTTTGTTGAGAAGTAGTAGTACTTTATGAGTCGTCGTAGTTGCTGGTGAAGACATCCCCAAAAAACCAGCTTAAATCTGTTCTTGACACAATCTTATTTTCACGATTTCTTTTTTTTATAGAAAGACGATATTTGGCGAAAATTCTTACGGCTCTCTGGACTTTTTCTTGTGTAGGAATTGGAGAAGCCTTTCCAAGAAAGGTCTTTCATCCTGTGTGCGTGTGGATTCAAGCGAAAGAACACTTTAAGCAATTTCGCTCACATGTTGGCCAAATTGTGGACTGTAGCTTGAAACCATTTTCCCAAACGGCTCCCACCGTTGCTGGAAACATTAATACGGTATCAAACGCAGACATGTAATATGCAAAGTTGTCAACCACGAAATGAATGTTCAGTGGAACATGGAGGGCATGCATGAGGAGAAGGAGAAAAGATGAGCGGTATCAAATGCGTCTGAAGAAGAGGCGAGTCTTCCAGGCTAATTTCATTCGAGAGAGAAAGCCACTTGTCCATATGTGACCACTTAATGTCCATTCAGCCATTTTGAGTGTGATTGCTATCTCACTCCTCCTCCTCCTCCCGCGCAGAGGTTAAAACGTGGCAGAGAGGAGACGAGATTCTTCAAGATAAGTTTTGGAAAGACAAAGTTTTTAAGGGGGAATAGCTGGAGCACCAACTATTTGTAACATTATATATGAATATTACGTAACAACATATAAGTACTCTCAGCAAAGAACTTTGGCCTCGTATAGCTGCGTTTCAGCTTTCTATCCACTTTCCAATTTTAAGGTGATATTGGCAAACTTTCATAATGCATGAGAGCAAACTTTTTTTCTTTGAAAATTTATGCCATTCAAAAAAATATTTAAATTCTCCCAAATGTATTTCTCTACACATAATTTACATGTGCATTTCCTTATTACTAGTGCTCACTTCTGAGCTACTATCAAATAACATTTGAATGGTGATTCAAACGGTATACTTTCACGATAATGTTTCAAATCAGGCAAGTCAGACACATTTTTTTCTGCAAAGAGAGCAAAAATTTTTAGTGCATTTTATACTCCAATTTACATTCCCATTTCTTCGTCAAGTTTGCAGATCACTAAAGACTGAAAAGGAGAGCCGAGAGCCCATTTCCAGGCTATGGACCTCATTCTCATTTGAACCAGAACGGGAACATCGTGGCCTACAGCACTTTCCTCCGCCAATGAAGAAATACGTATGTAGTCTAGAGCATAGCAACTCTCTAGGCATAAGTACAAGTCATTTGAAAAGCCATTTCCTCTCCAAACTCCAGAGAACTCTCTAGGCATAAGTACAAGTCATTTGAAAAGCCATTTCCTCTCCAAACTCCAGTTATTAACCCCCATTACATTATTCCAAATTCTCCTTCAATTTTCCTTCCCTTTCCACTTCCATTTTCACAACAAAAATTTTTTTTGCAACCAAAGTCATTTCGTATTATGTGCTTGTGCACTCGCACACTCAGACACACACACTCACACAAGTTGAATGATAATGGAAGGCGAGAGAGTGAGAGCGAAGAACACTTCACAAAAGTAAAACAATTGGCTCATATTTTCAATGTGAGTCAAAGCCAAATGCGAGAATCGATAGGGAAATCCGTTGTGAGAAGACCTTTGGGAGAAATGTGGTTTTCCTTTTCCAAAATACTTTTCTTCACAAGATTGGCTTACACACGCTGAGAAGAGTTACTCGAAAGCTTTCCAAGACTGAAAAGTGAAATAACCTTGAAGTGATACCATCGCTTTTTTCTTGGCTTCAATCAATATTTTGTCAGAAAAAAAAGCCTCAAGGATTGAATTTGGTTCAGGCAAGAGTCTTATGGCGTAACTCCAGCGTGCCAAAGTACAAAGAAAGAACTTTCCATGTGAAGCCTTACTACGTAATATGCGTTATACAAAAACGGCTTCGAAGGAAGAAGGCATAGAGTCTTTCGCCAATTTTTCCCTTTCCGACAACTAAAACAAATTGCCAACCAAGCAGAACTCGCGCAAAGAAAAGCAATAAAGCTGAATATTTTCCTTTGATTCCTTTTCCCAAAACTTGGGCTTCATGGTCATTGTCACCGTGCCTTTAGAATTTCAAATTTGGAATGAGTTTAAATGTAAAGAATTTATTATGCATACATTAGATAAAAATCTTGTAAATGTTTCCATATTAAAGTCCTGTATCAGCCAAAAATTTTGCAAGTAGAATTTTATCGAAAAGTTAAAACGATAAAGCAGAGCATTTTTTCTAAAAATTTATTAAATTCATGTACGATAAAATGGTAATCAGGATTGTTACACACACACACATAAAAACGTTCAAATTTTGAGTCTGCAACATCAGTTTGCCATCATCAAATGCAGTATAAAGAATTCTTTTTTTAGTAAAAAAGTGAATCTGGACGATTCCATCCGTTTTCCCATGCCCTCATCTTCCTTTCCTTTGAGAATAATGATAGCGTTTACGAAAACTCCTTGCTTGCTTTTTGTCTTATTTCCTGTGTAAAAAAGCCTCCGCAGGCAACGAGATTTTTCTGTCTCTTTTTTGTTTTTCGCTTGGAGCCATTTTCTTTTCTTGTTCCAACAACTGTGGAAAATTCTCAAGCCACTGAGGTCTTGAATCTGGAAAAAATGTATCCGAAACTTAGCTTCTACATAAGACAATCACGAAGATGGTTTCCTACATTCTTTTTTATTATTTTCTAGACTATCAACGCATCAAAACTCAAAACCTTGTCATATGAGGGACGACTATGTGACGGTATCACAGAAGCTGCTTCGTAGCGATAAAACATGTGATATAGTTAAATATGATACAGCGACCAATTCAAACCAATTTTGAGATGAAGTGGGCTTTATCATTACTACATGCGTAACTTTATGCCTTCTTCATGTCAACCCTCAAAGGCTTCCCTTACCGTCGCACTCTTGATGATGACGATGAGAAATAAGATACGGAAGATACATTTTTAGAAGCTCATGATATCAAAAAGCCTCGTTTTACTCATTTTTTTCGACATTGTATTTTTGCCGCAGTATTGTTCTATAGCCAGTGCCAGTGGTCAACTTTTAGTGATGATAACACATCCAATTCTTTTATAGATCAGAAACGTTTTTCTCTAGAATCTTATACAGTTTCCTTTATAAATTACAGTTTTTTTCTTAGAGACTGGCAATTTGACATGGACAACTAAGTGAAGTGATACCCAATTTTCACACTGAAAGTATTGAATTATTGGAAATTTTAAACCACTAATGTACTCTTTTCCCCTGCGTGTGACTTTTTTTGCTTAAAAACTTGCTGAACTATTATTACACCACAGCGACAGAGGAAGAAGTAGAGCGGTAGAAAAGCTGAGACACAGAGACCTACAGAAGAAGAGGCAGCAATTTTTTGTACCCGTAGCAGTTTTCAGTAGCACTAGCATTTATTTTCACAATGATGATGCTACTCAAACATTTACGCTGTTATTACCGCCATCCCTATGATGATTATGTTGACGACCGACCACAACTGTGAACAATGAACTAATAATTTGGTGAGCACGAACAAGCACGGGCACAAGGGAAAAAATAAAGCATACGCATTTTAAAACAAAATCTTTGTCTTCCACGAGAAGACACTTTTTAAAGAAGAAGAATACGGGCTTGAGCAAGAAGCCAAATTGACAAAGCATATTTACTGCAGACATCTCAAATTTCACCTAATTTCTTCAAATAAACTTTAGAATCTTTTTATGACAATGAGTGACACGCCAGGAGCAAACTCACAAAACATTGGCAAAACTATCCTGTGAAATGTGCTCAAAATTTGCTTTTCGATGCAATAACGCGAGTAAATATAATTATTTTGCAGAGTAGATGCGGGCATCGTACGAGTAAATCCCTGACTTTCTGCCAAGTAAAAGCAGTAAACCTTGAAATGATTTATTCACCATTTTAATTGCTACTCTTAAACTTTGTTTAATATTTATGGTTGATATATCACACATAATTTTCCTCCTCCCACATCGTTACATTGTTATCACTGGCCGTAGGAGAAAATCGATGGAATTATCAAGCTTTTTGATGAAAAATGGATGGACATCAGCCGTCCGTCTGTTTATTTTACAGCATGGCTTACTTTGAGATAGAGCTTATAACGCATTCATTTTCCCAGAGAATAATGCAATGCAATTTTAGTTGGATTTCTGTAGCCCAAATGGGATTTTGATAACTCAATATATTCAATCCCCTACTCCAAACCAAAGTTTTTGGTTTAAGCCAAGCCTCTCGGGCAATTTACAAATATTCCATCAGAACAAAAAAAGTAGCCACTGTCCATAGAAAAATCGATCGATTTTCCTCTGAGGGATATTGAACTGTTTATAAGCTCAACCAGAAAAAAAAACAAAAAAGTAGCCACTGTCCATAGAAAAATCGATCGATTTTCCTCTGAGGGATATTGAACTGTTTATAAGCTCAACCAGAAAAAAATGGTTTCGTGGTGATAACATGATGATCATGTTCACACGCTTCTTGTTAGCGGTGCGAAACCAAAAGGAATGCATTAAAAATATGTACTCTACTACTGCTCAATCCCATCTTTTATGCGTTTCATGATAACTTTTTGTTAGAAAGTGAATTACATTTCAAATCTAAGCGACAGATGCAAAAAAAACTCAATCTGTTTTTGAATGACAGCCCTGCGAGATATGTAGGCATTGCTACGTAGTACATCCCGCTCATAATTTTGTACTTTGCAAACATTTTTCTACTTTGTTGGAAGTCTAAGGAAAGCACGAAGGAAAATATAATTTTTCATGATCAGTATTTCATTTGCCCCCGTAGACACATTTTTTTGTTTTTGTTTTATGATCGCATTTTTGGGAAAAAGAGGCGAGTAAAGTAGCACAGCGTGATTCCTCACTCACTTTTCCTTTCATGCCTTGGCTTGAGACAGAAGCTGTCAGAGAACTTGACCATTTGCTTGAAAAATAAAAGTTCTCTTTCAAACTTATTTCCCCAATAAGTATCCACACCCACTCAAGGTGTAAATCAGGCAGAAAATGAAGAAAAAAGATCCGACTCTGGATTTACTCTTAAAATCTCATTTTTTAGACAAAATACTACAAAAAATTTGTAGATTTGATCTGCATTTACATATTTTCAATCTAAATTACTCACGCCTTCAACATAATTTCGAAAAAAATGTCTCATTTACCATGAGATATACTAGCATAATCTTCCTTTCCATTTGGCATTAGCACATATTTATTATTAGCTCCCAAGACAAGAATTTCTTGTGCAGCAGCAAACCTTCAGCATGAAAATTTTCATTGAGAGGCGGCGTTAAGGCGGATAACAAAGCATTAAGACATGCACCTAATTAGAAACGAACATGAAAATGTGCGGGTGCTCCCTTTCCTTTAACTCGAAACGGGTCAGTGGAAACAGTCGTAAAAGCCATGTACGTAAACGCTAAATGAATAATAAAAATGCAGCTAGACAAACAAAAAATCGGCTCATTTTCATTGTAAACATCTGTGAAATCTGTAGTTTTCATTCATTATGCATGTTTGTGTGTGTATAGTATAATGTAATCTAATCATGTGTCCGTATTCCACAGAAGAAGAAAAAAACAGTCCGACCAGCAAAAGAGAAAAAAAATCATCTTCTTTGTTGACTGCGTGCCATTTGCATGCATGAAAATAGCTAAAGCCTTCAAGCATGATCTGTCTAGATTTGCTTTAGCTTTTTTTACCCGAAAAAATAAATGAGTCAGCATAAAAACACTACAACATTTTCCATATTCTTGAAAATCATCTGCAGCGCACGAGAAACATCATCCGCACAACACCATCCATTACAAATTATATACTTTAAGGGTGAAGCAAAAAAAAACTGAAACTGATATGATAAAAATATAATGCTTGGGCGAAGCGGGAGCCAGAGACCAGGCATCATGATTCAGGAAAATCCAAGAGAGTCAGTCTTGCTCGCACACATCTTCATTTTGGGCGACCTTCTTTTATCATCCTCCGAAAATAGAAAAATGCCAGCCTGCTCAACATCTACTTCCGATAATTATGCTTTATTACTCTGTAAAATGCATTGAGAATGATCTTTTCACAAAAAAATGGTCAGCGATAAAAGTTCATAGCAAAGTTCGTCACTGAAACATCAATATGTAATGCCTTTATGTCCTCCCAAAAACAGGACATTTTCTTTGAGAAACGGTAATTCCCTTTTTCAGGGGAACTACTAACTGATTTTAAGCCAACACTAAAGCGGATCGAGACCACTTTGAAATAGTTTTTTTTCGGGAGACCTAATAACATTATAAAAAAAGAAATAAGAAATGATGTGGAATTCAACAATATTACGATCATTTCATATTTTTGACGATGATCATTTCAACCGAGTTTTTTATGTGCGTCTCTTACGAGCAATTTTACTTGCCATAATATTGTCACCCAAGAAAAGAAAACCTACATCTAAATTGCACAAGCGTTGCAGGGTACAGTCAACTCGTGAGCTTTTCCATTGAAGCAAAGTTTGCACTGAAAATAATAAACTCTTTCTTGTCATGTTTTTGGTTGCATGAATGAGCTTCAGTTTTTTTACAAAGGAATAAACTAAGACTACAAGATGAGGCTGGGAAATGCAAAAACCACTACAAAATTCAGTTTTACTGCTTCAACAGTTTTTTCTCGACGTAGCAGAAACAACCCAAGACGAAAAGCGTTAATCCTGAAAGCAAGGACAATAATATTTTAAATGATCGCAAGCAAGTTTATAAATGCATCTCTGTGTGGTTCTTCTCTGCATTAAGGGAGAAATATTACGAATCTGTCATATTTTTTACAGCGCATCTTGTCCGCTTCTGTGTGGCTTACATTGTTCAATCTAGCAGTACAAATATTATATTCTTGTTGGAGGACGATATAAATGATGAGATGATAAATGAGGATGACATGAAGGAGCCAGTAAAAAATTCTCCACTTAAGCACCCAAACGTAAGTACATCGCGCTTACGCATCGTGTGCTCAGATTACTTTGGATGTCAAAGGCAAGTCAAATTTTTATAGAAAACGCTGTCATTACTCTAACGGACCAGCAATAACTGCGTATCTTGTTTATATTTACCATGCACTAGAATAAAGTTGTGCCCCACATGTAAATACCCATTTTGTTCAAAGTTACTGTTTGTAAACAGCGTTAATGACAATAATAATCTCCTGAAAGGAGAAAAGACGATTATTCTTCGTTTGCAATTGATGGTCATGCACATGTGTGCATGAAAGCAAAAGATGAAGATGAAGCACACATTTACATTTTTCTCATTACTTATGTACCGGCTCACTGACAATTTAGGCTAGTCAGAGAGCATTATTCGACTTTTTTGATGATACATAAATATAAAAAGCACTCAGTACTGAATTCAGCGTAAGCTCAAAATAGAAATTTAAATGACAGATACCTATGCAATCTAGGCCAGTAAGCAATGAAAAATGAAATTAAGCAAAAAAATCTCATTAGAAAACATTATTATTATTTCTTACCTTTTAGCGATCCAAATAGAGTTAATATCAGAATAATGAGGAGATGGTGATGGCGATGTTGCAGATTGTAAAGAGCGGGAGCGTGAACACGCCAATTAGCCCTGCCCTTCATATTGGATGATGATATCATGGACGAAGAGAGATTCACAGAAAATATTTAAAAGTTGACGTCGTTGTCGTTAATGATTTCTATTTCGAATCACAACACTCGTTCCATTTTTTGGAGAAATTGTCGCTACTCATTAAAGTCACATTGTCGACAACCTGTTAGCCTCTGCCCCTGTAGGGTAGTCCGCATTAAAACTTTCCATAAACTCATAATACAATTCTTCACTAAAGTAATAATAGTAAACCCTTTGCGTCGACTTTCTTTCGATTCGATCGTTGTTGAAGAAAAAGCAGTCTAGTATAAAGTATCTCCTATAGCTCAATTTCATGCAATGTCAAGGTGGAAAGAATTTGATAATCTTGATGAACTTTAAAGTTCACATGAATAAAGTCTTGCTAACATTTACCTAATGGAAAGTAGCTGTTTTTCACAGAGTTACAAATTATGTCACATACGCTCATGAATAGAAACGACTGTACTTTGCACACAAACAGATACAAGTATTAATAGAGTTTTTCACACTTTGAGTAATTGGGAAGAGTCAGGGTGACAAAGAGTGGAAGGAGAGAGATAGATAGAGAGCGTAATGTACCAGTGTAAATACACACTTTCTTTTACCACCAGCACATTATACCAAGCGAACGGAGAGAGTATCGTCAACTGAAACACAACAGGAAGATGTTGTAGTATCTTGAAATAAGAAAGGAGTTCAAAACTCCCATGTCGCCATTGCCCCAGTTTTCCGGTTTGTTTCCTTTGCGTTTCCTTTGCTGCTACGCTTGCAAAAGCTTGCTTTTTTCTCTCTTCTTCTTGGTCTTGGGATAAAAAAATTGGGAATCAGAGTTGCTTTATGTATCTAGATTTGGGAGCTAAAGCTTACACACAAATTTTCGGGTTATGTAATCTGGTATGGCTTTTAATCTCTACTATTCTTTGTATATATGTAGTTCTTCACAGTTGAAATCCACAAAAAACCAGATATTATTCTTTCTTGGTCCAGAAAGAAGCAGAGATAGTCATTACTACAATCATCATCATCTCTTTATCACATGAACATAGAACATTAGTACATTTACTCGACTTTTTGTGCAAACTTTTTATGCCTGTGAGATATTTTTCTCTCAACTATCCGAGTCGCTTCCTTTTCTCTTGGAAACCACACAACGAAATAAATACTGTTACAATAAATGGAGGAAGTATTGGTGGCATATCATCACCCAAAAGGAATCCACACATAGTGTCCCAATACTCTATTCCTTCGTCCTACTGGTTGCTAAAATATATTGCACTTTTGCACATAAACTAAGGCGGCAGTTGAAATGGCAAACTGTGCCTTTGCCTTACTATTCTCAATTACAATTTACAATCTACTCCTTATTCTTCTTTCCCTCCGATACTTTTTCTTCTGTACATTTACATCACGCAAAAGTGAATTTTCTGAACGGATGCCAATAACTTATTCCCGAGTTTTGTACGGAATGTTCGTGTATACATTACACAGATCTTCTCGTGCGTTTTCCCCGTGCTTTTGTCTGAAGAAAACTTGTGAAGGGGAAAAGAGGCTACGATTGTCGAAGAAAATGTTTGATGTTGTATTATAGCTTGAAGAAAGCAACACAGTTTCCTTTTTCTTGATACTTTCGTCCAATTTCAAGAAAATGGTATATTCCACTTGTCCAACTTGCTCTTGTAATATATTCTTTTTAAAAAGTTTTTTTTACTTTCGTTTGCGTGTAATGTTACACAAAAAACTTTTAATGTAAAAGTCGATCTCTTTTGTTTCAAGATGGAGGAGTCTTCTCAAATAATGCATGGATTTTGTAATAGAAACTGGAGTGTATGAGAGCCGATCGCTCTTTGTGTATTTTCACGTTTTCCCTTGTAGAAATTTCGCAATTCTCGACTGACGAGGACGACGAATATATGAAACTGGAACGGTCAAAAGAGCAGTATAGTTCCTGTGCGAATACTTTTGCTTCCGATTTGGATCTTGCCTAGAATTCACTCCATTTTTTGGCAAATGTCAAGGAGTGATGTAGAAACTGTGGCAAAGTCAAAGAATGGAGAGAAAGCCAAAAATGTTACGGTGGCGAGGGAGAATTATATGAAGCAGATGAGTTTCAAAATGACAATACACATATATTCTTTGCTCCGGCCGCCCCTCTGCCTCTAAAGTCTTGGCTTGGCGTAAGGTATGACTCCCATGACAGTATTGTCTTTTCACTTGAATATCTTCATTTCCTTGCAAACAATTTCACTCGGGATATATAGAGGAGAAACATGGTGTAGTTTTGTAACGCTTATGTATTGCACAATGAATAATCCAGTAGGTCTTTCCTTCTTAACCTAAACGGACAAAACCACCGTCGCCACTCTACCAGCACATGTTCCAGTTTCTCCAGTTCATTTAATATAGTATTTTGTTTCAGACGGGAATGTACGACGTGCAATAATATACCTTGTTTTGTTTTGCCGTCTAGCTTTTATCCTACTTTTTTTTGGAAATAGAGTCACAATAAAAATTGTTTCATAAGCTGCCTCACAAAAGAGAAAAAAGGTTGACAAGTTAAGTCAGCTTGAAGAAAAAATGATTTTTTTCCTCCAAATTTTTTATACTTCCTCTTGTTTCCTCACCTTAAAACATGTTTGTTTCAGTCTGTCACAAGCCACTGTAATTTACTGTGCCTGGATAAATGTGCTCCACTTTTTTCCCATTTAAAAGGACATTGCAGAGAAAATACAATATTTCAGTGGAAGAAAAACTCAAATATCAGCATGAATACGTTTTATCAAAAAGTTTGAGAAAAGAAAATGATCAATTATACTCACTCTTTCTCTCTATAAATATATTGCACAAGACCACAGTAGTAATTAGTTTTGCTAAGCTTCTAATAATCCAAACAAGTTAATTTTCTCCCAAACACAGCGTGGAGAAATGTGAGACTTGATCGAAAAACGTTTTCCCAATTGAACGTGGTTCACATTACACAAGTAGAATACTTGAAGACGAAAAAACGGACAAAAAATGATGTGAGCTGCGAAAGAGATGTTCTCTGTACGTCGCCCACACGTGCACTGACAAGCCAGGGGAAACATCAGAACAAGCTCTGTGAGAAAAACTGTAGCTCGCTCCCAGCTCTCGCTCTTGCTCTCCCTGCGTGAGAAAAAACGGTATCAAAAGCTGAGCACCAGAGTTGGCCCAAAGTGTGTAGTAGCAGTCGTTGCTTTCTGCCATGCCACAAGACACAAGAGCAGGGAGAGAAATACTTATTACTCCGAGCGCTGCGTTTCGATATTAAAAAAGGAAGGAGAAGAAGAAGGCGACCGAGCCATACAAAACTCCCATCTTGCTGCTTCTAATACAGTGAACTCTTAACTCTTTGAATGCTTTCCTTTACGCAGGAGTCATAAGAGAAAATGCAATGGCTTTGGCACATAAAAGCAGTTGGTTAAGTCAGCAGCCCTTCTCGCTCTGCGTATTTTCTATATTTTTATTTCATATTTAATGACGAAAAAACACTCTGGATTTTTGGTCTGAAGATTTGTGAAATGTATGAAAGGCACTTGTACTACTCCGGGGTAAGTATTTTCTTTCTCCTGCCTCCGTATGAGCTCCAGGATTAGCAGAGGCGCAACTTAGGTGGGCGACATGAGCGTGTGATCAACGTAACGCACTTTACACGACTTGCCTTGTACTGCTCACTTTTCCCCTATTTTCCTAGATTATGATTCTTATTTTCCCCTGTTATTTTTTTGGCAAAGCATTATAATATTCCACTGCTGATGGTGAAGAGAGAGAGAGAGAGGGAAACGGCAAGTTCAGCAAAGATCTGGGGCGAGTGGTGCTGTGTGCAGGAGTGACACTCCCTACAATAATATGGAGAATGATTATGATGACTCTAGAGCTCGCTATAAGGGAGCAAGTGGTATTCAAGACGACGATGATGACAATCCTCATCGTCATCCTCCTCCAGCATCATCAAGATCGCGGGATGATGATGATCATCATCATGACTAGCTTTTGCTTCTGGTCTTTGTTATTTAGCTTTCACAAATCCAATTTTTGTTCGAGTATTTTTTGTGTCTGCTTTCTTTTCCTTCCTGGTTTTTTATCAGCATACTATATTCTACGTGAAGACTTGGGAAAAAATCTGGATTGCACTACTACTGCCTCTAGTAGAGAAAGTACTTGTTTTTATTAGGACCTGTGAAAAAAGGAACACAAAAAACTGTCATAAAATGGAAGAAAGGAATAATACCATAAGGTCAGATGACTGCACGGATGAAAGCAGAATTACCTAGAAGACGTGGAAGAGGGCTGTGGCAGTAGTAGTTGTGTAAAAAGTGATAATGAAAATAGTTTGAGTTTCCGGGTTCCTATTCTTTTCATCGTTATTTTCCTTCGTGCCAATAATACATTTACTTACCAAACTGTCGAGCATCAAGGAGTATCCTCACACAAAAGACTTCTTCTTCAATATTTATTTACGAATATTGGAACTTTGATTGGGAAATGAAATGCATACAATCGTATGCAATCATTATATTCTTTGCAGTTGATGGCTCAAGTTGGTTTTATTATAACAGCGGAGGCGGATAATAACAATGATAATAATTGGATGCTTGAACGAAACAAGAATGTGCTGATTAGCAAGGAAAGTACAATGACATTCAAGTTGGATTCAAGGATCTCAAGCTATTTTTAGTGCTCATTATGAGATGCAGGCGGAAAAGAAAAAGTGGATTTACTATTCCATGAAATACCTTTTTATTCCACTTTTACATGTGAGCTGAGCTGAGAGCCAAAGCAAAAGCAAGCTATTTTCACCACTGAACCAGCTTTTCCAACTCCATAAACGAAACGTGTAATGGTGCAATTAAACAATAAACACTCGGGATAAAGCACAGACCAGAAGAGTGGGAGCTCGTTCGGCGTTGCATGTGCATTACTCCCAACATTTAAGGTGACCCCTTTCCCTTGCCATTAAAAAATTAGTGTGTCGACAGCCTGTCCCAATAAAAATAAGCTCATATCGTACAAACTTCAAAAAGCAGAATGGNGCATGTGCATTACTCCCAACATTTAAGGTGACCCCTTTCCCTTGCCATTAAAAAATTAGTGTGTCGACAGCCTGTCCCAATAAAAATAAGCTCATATCGTACAAACTTCAAAAAGCAGAATGGAAGAGAATGAATCATGCACAACTCTTTTCAGAGAGCAGGCAACTTTTGCAGGGTTTTAAACATGAGACAAAATACATGTATGTACTTATCAGATTTGTGCGGTTAAAAGGTGCATAACAACTGCACAAGCCGACTGTGATCATTACACATGATTATTCGTAGGCACAAATAAAATGCCATTTAATAAAGTCATTAATAAGTTGAAAATAATTACTGGGTCAGGGCAAACACTTGAGAATGAACAATCCCAACAAATTTTAGGTGAAGTTATACCCATGTACTTTTGAGTGCATGCAATGTGTTTGATAAGTTGTATGAATTTGATGCTGGAAAAGTTTTCTTATCTCACGCCAATGATCAATCGTAATTTCTCTTTTGTTCCCGTGTTTCATGCGGGCTCGCCTGTAAAACCAGGCACATGTTTTTGAGTGCATGCAATGTGTTTGATAAGTTGTATGAATTTGATGCTGGAAAAGTTTTCTTATCTCACGCCAATGATCAATCGTAATTTCTCTTTTGTTCCCGTGTTTCATGCGGGTTCGCCTGTAAAACCAGGCTTTGGAGCGGTGGGTGAGATCAAACCGGAAAAGTGAACTTGCATCATTAATGCATTTTCATCTGATATTAAACAACATCATAATAAAAGTGTTGCCTGAAAAGTTTCTAAATGTGGTTCACGCTTTTCTCACATGTCTCATCGATCCGATCCAGCCCTTTTACCGTGATCATTGATAAAATTACATTAGTTTTGACACTGGCAGTAAAATAAAAATGCATTTTCCCGGAACATAAAAAGTTGAAAAGAGAAGGCCGAAGCATGGACAAAAAATTGTTTGCGTGCTGTACAGGTATGGAACAAAAATGAAGAAAATATTCGTGAATATTACTGGTGATTCCACTCATATACTCATTCAGTTTCAATCTTTGTTGAGTGAATTGATATTGAATTCATAAGCACGGCACACCGAAGTAAATTGTTCTGGCCCTCTGTTAGGTTCACCCTAATTGACGAGTCGATGCTCAAATTGAATTAAAAATGTCAAAGAGCAATGAAGTTTCAAAAAACAACTGCTCTCGAGAGAAAGCACAAAAAATGAGATAAACTCTGGGCGAACGGAAAAATGACAAAGAGCACGCAAAGACGTAATAATAATTTTGTTTGACTGTAAAAGGTGAAAGGAGGGGGTTTAATTTAAAACATGAAGATTTACACCGTGAAATCTCAACTTTATGACTATTTTTAGACTGTGCCGGTGATGCACATTAGAGCCATTAATTTTTACAACTGTAGTAGGGAATCGTAAAAATGCTTC
>JAHZMY010000704.1:0-11215 GCA_027743915.1 Seira sanloemensis
ATGATAAAGTGGAAAGATTTGTTCTTACTGGGTAAAAGTGTGATGAAATCTCTTTGAAGCATTGGCGTTAGGAACTCGTTGATCTGTCCATGCTGGTAGTGGCAAACTCGAAGGAGTAAATTCTCAATGAAATCTAACTGTTCCCCCTCAGTCCATCCGTCAAACATATTCAGGTTTCGGTCCTTTTCTGCAGTGTACGCGGAGCTTAGCTCGCGCCGAGGTGGGTCATCTATCATCTCATCCATCTTGATGAGATTTGACGTCTCCAGCGTTCCCGACCCTCCCTCCACTCCGTCAACTTTTTTGAACTTCACTTGCGAAAAAATTGATCTTTTTCTTCCCGGATCAACTCAACACACCACTCACAGGCCTGCCTTGCCCCTATCTCCGTGACTTGACTAACGCCTTATTCCTCGTATATGTATGATGATGATTGGCGAATATTGAATTCCAACCTGTGAAAATAGTTCTGGCATCAATTTTTCTTGAATATTTCTACTTGTCACCTAAATCACTGGGGTCGGACTCACGGCATCGCATTACTTCTCTCTGTCTCAGGTCTTTACTGGTGACTGAAAATGGATAAATGCTTGGGCTAGAACGAGCAGGGGTAGCTTAGTAGAAAGTCCATCCAGACACGTACTATGATTCTGCATTTTTGTGATAGAGAGTAGAACCATTCAATATTTGTAAATGTTGTATGAGATGTAAAGCCTGCAAAGAGTTTGTACATAATACGGAAACTCTCACTTTACATGCCTTGCATCGTAAAACTAGTCGATCCTGCTATCACAATTCGTCCAAGCCCTCCCCATGTTTACCGCCGTACTCCTCGTACTTACTTTGACTTCCTGCTTACTCAGCCTCCAATCAATGGCGTCGCAGCACATAACTCGAAAATGGCGTTCAGATGGAAGATTGTCGAATCCTGCGAAAATAAATGGTTCCAAAGAAGAAATGGTTACTCATAACCCTTAATACCAGTGGAGCTGGTCATTAGTACTCACTTGGCGTTAGCAGATTCAACAGAGTCAACGTCAACATATTTTTTTAAAACGACTTTTCATGACATACTGCAAGCTGACGTACGCAAATACTTTACTTTTCGGTACATAGTGCTAATAGCGTTACAGGTCAATGGGGAAACATTTGGATGATATTTAGTGGGCAATGTGATACATGAAGTGAGTTCATTTTTGACGAGATAAGTATCATATTCTAATAATAATACAAGGACCAAACCCAAACAATCGTATTTCCATCAGTGCATTGCTTGTTGAATTTATTTATTTATTTAAAAAGCAAACCTGTTTCACATGGAAACCACTTGTATTTTGGTCAAGGTAGGGTTTAGTTCCACCTGAAAACGTTTTCCTCACTGGATTGTATTTAAAATATAAACTTATTTATATACGTATGTATGTGACTACAATTGCAATTAAATATTTATGTTGTATGAAAATTATGATCTTCTTATGTGAATGGATTTTTAATCTATTTTTTATGTCATAATGCGACAAGTAATATCACTTCAAATATCCATTGTTCGATATTTTACTTTCCAATATTTCAAATGGTTGTTTCATATTACCCCTTATGTTTTAGTACCAGTTTAGTTGGCTGAATGCCGACAAGACAAGGACCTACAAAATTGGTTAAATTGAAGGATAATGCAATACCTTTATATTCTTTCTCGAAATATTCGTGCTGTAGGGACTTTTACAAGCGATAAATATACACGGAAAGTATCTAATATGAATGTTTAACATCGTTTGCATCGACAATATGACAGTATACTTGGTTTGGCAGATCCTAAAACTCGATCGCATACAGTAGATACAAGAACTAGTTGTTTCGGGCCCGAGCCTGCAAAATATTTGTCATCACATTTTGATTCGCACAAAATTGCTCTTGCTTAATGATGATCCATTTGAATGAAATGATATGAATATGACTGATATTAATCAATTCAATTAAATGATATTTCTTACAAAGATTCACAGTTTACAAATCTGTGTCACCATTCTATCATTTGTATCACATCACTCTGTCGGGCATATTCTTGTCCCCCAAACCACGGTGCCTTTTATTTAGCTCATGAAAATTCCGAAATTATTTCACATCTATGCGTTGTGGAATAAAATATGCTAGCAAATTTATTACTCAGGGCTGAGCTTTCGCCAAATTTCTGTATGTGCACCATGTAAGTACAATTACATTATTCTATATTTTCGAAAGCATTTTCTGACTATTTGGAGCTTATTGCATTCCACTGTTTTTTTCACATGACGCGGCAGATGGATGCGACATGCATAAAAAGGTTTCGCGTATTAAATATTTGGATAATGTCAGAGTGTTGGTGTATCTGCATGGTGTGTTGCTTTTCCTTGAGTTGTATGTAAAACGGAAAACCTTGCATTACATGACGAACTCCTTTGTTTGTCCGTCTATCTAGCTTCACAAATAATTTAAGGAAAGCTTCTTATCGCCAAATGCTTATCTCCTCAAATGTCCGCATGTGATTTCATGTAAATGAAATTTTTCATTCCAAGTTGACGGAAAGACAAAAAAATAAATGTATTTCTTACTTGCTCAATTCTCCATCCCTTCTTGTGACGTATGATGATCCTTGGATGCTTGTATGTATGCACTAGATGATTCTCCTCCGATTTTGGGAAAACCGTAAAAACCGTAAAGATGCCGTTGCAATATTGTAGATGAATGTATTTTCTACCATTTTTTTAAACATATAATGTCATATGTTTGTGTACGTTACGCTATCGTCATTTTTGGAGTCCATTTTAAATTTCGTTAAATTTTAGACGCGGTCAGACTTGTTTGTGGATTTCAAGTTTTCCCTCCAATAAATTTAAAAAAGAGTTGACTATTTGCATTCCAAAGTTCATAGTTACTAATTTTGTCATTATGCAAGCAATATTGTCTGCAATAATGCGCCAGGTTGCTCAATATGTCATTCTCATCCAATCCAGACGCCTTATATTTTAAGGAGCTCAACATGTCATTCTCATCCAATCCAGACGCCTTATATTTTAAGGGTAGGCGTCCGTTCGTTACATTAGTGTCCAAATTTGCCAACAAATATCCGAATCCATCCCGGCCGTGGTTCGAGAATGGCTCATGGTGACGTTGTTGTGCCCTTTGAAGTTTGTATGCTATTTCGAAAAAAGAGTGAGGGAAAAAGAAAAAACGTTGTATGCTACGCAGTTCTCTCCTCGCATCCATCGATCTCAAGGTAATCTTTTCGAAAAAAAGCGACCAAACTTTCGAATCTTTTTTACAGTGAGGCATTCATGTAGATAGATGAAAAGAAGTTTTCTGGTTACCACATCAAAATAATGTTCTCAAAGACTGTACTTTCGTGTACAATCTTGAGCTTTTAACGCGTGTGAATACACATATTGCCTGGCATGGCATACAATGTAATAATGTACATGTTTCGCGAGATAAATGAAATAAATGTTATTGTTGTGGTTCCGTTTCTTTCTGTTTCATCTCCTACAAGAAGAAGTGAGAGGTACGAAAGATGAGGTAAGAGAGGAAGGGAATAGTCATGCCTTATCTTTATCTCGTCCCTACTTATTACTTCATTCGTCAAGCTTCGTTCTACTTTCCTTCTGTATCGCAACTCTATCTTCAGGATGGAACTGTTAATGTACGCATGCACTGCGCTCATACATAAACATCAAGAAGAACACAGACGAGAGGACAAGCTATAAAAGCTCGTGATGATGATGATGACGACGGTGGAGGTGGTGGTGGTTAGATCTAGTCCTTTCAGTTCTTTTTACCTGACATGCCTTGAGAAAGAAAAGAGTCATCAAGAGCAGCGAACAAGAAACAGGATGGAAATTTGTTTGCGATAGGTTGCAGTTTAAGAAGACTTTTGTAGGGGCTCAGCGAATGCACACAGTCAATGTTTTTATGCTAAGGTGCTACCATTGATTTCACTGGGACTGCTCATGATGGATGTGATGTAAAAAACCATTTCCTTCGTTACTTGCACTCGCATTCGTAGGCCATGGTGGCCATGCAAGCCTCTAATACCCACTCCCGATGTGGATGTCATGTTATATGTCAAGGCCAACGCAGCGCAGTACAAAAAATGCAAATCTACATAAACATCAAATGTACTAGAAATTCCGCAAGCATGCCTATGACAAAGGCTGAGAGTAATCCCAGTTTATAGCTGGCATCAAATATTTTGGAAAACAATTAAAATACCACCTGGTGCTAATGATGATGTCTAAACTGTAATTAGTTTCTGTGAGTTGGTAGTCATTTTGATGCGATGCTTTACAACGGTATTCTTTTATGAATGCGCGTGGTACAGATTTTGTTATTCCCTAAACTATTCCCTACTGCTTTTCTCTGCCACTCATTAATTAATGGTTGTGTCATTTCAAAGCATTTCGTTAGGTAACAAACAAGAGTGACGCCCCTCGTAAAAACGTTGGAACAATCGAGATCAAATTGAAATAAAAAAATATTTTAAAAATTCTAAATAGTATCCAGAGGCCAAGGTGAGTTAATCTTACGGCACAAAATGGCATGTCATTGTGAACGTAAACGCTCCAATTTTTCTACAATCTCGTCTACTTTACACTATGTTATACACAAATGATTATGTAATACAGCACATGCTTCAAATACCCTGAGAAAAATCAAAAATTTATAAATCAATCATTCGTCAACGTTGACATTAGGCATTATTTTGATTTTTTTAAACATGTACTTAGTTGACTTTTTATTAAGTCTTTCAAAAGGCAAATAACATTATAAAAACATTAAGCTGAAGTGGCGGCTGCGGATGGTGAGGAAGTGTCCATAGCCGTCTCTTCTGTGTATTTGCCCTTTGTTGCAGCCTGCTTCGCGAGACGACCTTTCGCCCTCCGATCCAAAATTTCTTTGCGGTTCTTATCCATCTTCAACTTCACTATTACCACCTAAAATCATACATACGCATATTATGATTGAGGTTTACTTCCAAAAAAGTCAAGTGTTAAAAAAAGTTTTTGATATATGTGTACCTTAGAGGGATGCACGGCAACGTTAACTGTAGTTCCATTAGCCTTTTCTCGTTGGATGCGCTCAATATAAAGGCAGAACCGTTTACGGTACACCTGCGTGACCTTTCCGACTTGTTGGCCCTTAAAATGACCCCTCATGACCTATAAACAAAAAATAATCAGTAAATCCTTCACCATGAACAATTTGAAAGCAACACACCACCACATCGCTCGGATTGATGAAATCCAATTATTGTCTCTCAGTTCCAATTCTTCGCCATTTAAACTGCGACAAATGTCAGTGCCTCGATTGCCGTGAAAAATGGATAGAGAACCTACTCATAATTCACATTGGCAGCAGGCACACAACTGCAGTTTTTAATTCAGAGAATGGTTTAATTCGCATCATCGAGATTAATAAAACTACTTCAAACATAAATAATGCACCAAGGCTAAACCATAATTCACTTCAAAACTGACATTTCACACTATTCATTTATACAGCATAGATGTTTCCAAACGACTATATTTTTCATTCTACAATTTTAAAATATTCGAAATAGGTAGGAAAATCAAAATTAAAATCAACCAGAGCAATTAAGCCAGTAATTCGACACCAGTCATCATACCTGAACTTCATCATCCTTCCTGACAGGCATGGAACGAACATTATATTTAAGTCGGAGTTCCTTGGATAACGGTGCTGACATCAAACGCCTCCTCACATGGGATGGGGCGTTGAGGTGCCTCTTCCTGTTCTTCCTCCTACTGCAGGTGACTTGTGGGTTCCTCTTCATTTTCAACTATTGTAACTTAAACTTTAATCACAATTTAAAGTGACCAAAAAAATTGAACACTACAATTACAGATTGAAGGCAGATCGGTTCTATGTGGAAGTGTGAAGGGAATACATACAAGAGAAGCTTGCGGCGTGCACGCACCGGGGCTGCTCTCACGACTGCTTTGCACTGTTGAATGGTGCCTGAAAGCTCAAGTTTACCACGTCTCGGCTTTCCACTAACTCTTCCTGCTCTCCGTAAGATGCTCCCTGCCTCGTCGCCTCTGAAGTCGCTGCCTTTTCTCATACATGCGACGGGGTGACTTGAGACTCTTTCAACATGTATTTGTACACACGGCTTCCTTTGTCACTGAATGCGACAGGCGTATGGAATGGTTTTCAACTATGCTTTTGTACTGTGTTTGGTATGGAGAATGAATGAGGCTTGCAATTCTCGTTCCTTTTTGCTTAATGCTAAGCATGAATAGTGAATGGAAAACTGAAATTTTGTCTTTTGAAAACTCGTAGATGGCAGTCTGATGAAGTGGACAAAGGGAATGTAAGCTTAAAGGAGCTCTCGTCTGGATCTTTTGTCAGCTTCTTACTGCGGTCCTTGTTATATGTAACAGGGAGATGTTAATGCGATGTTATATGGTAATTCATTTCGGGTTCGGAAGTTTCAAGGTTGTTTTGTTGTTTTTTTCATGTGAAAGTGATCAGCTCATATGATTTGTAATGTGACGTTCTTCTCAATCCAAATTACATAAGCTCGGGCACGATTGAATGGTTTATCATTTGGGACTGGATGTGGATTATCGAAAACATGTAATTTTGGGTGTTTGTGTTAGAATCTGATGAGGATGAGCTGGATGCATGAGGCTCTTCATCCTTCAAAAAAAACCTGTCTTTGAACGATTGGATGTGCAGAAAGGGTTATTTTGGTTGTGGTCGGCTTTGGAGATTTAATTGACGACATGAAATGATGTAACGTGACAGCGGTTGGAAAACGAACTGGCTCGAGTTCTTGATAATGTAAGTTTGAATGTACTATAATTGTACTTTAATTGTGCTTTTCAAATATATCAGTAACTTGACTCATTTATTCATTATAAAATTTTTACAGTTTGCTGTTTTTGAAATATCCATCATCCATCGGCAATTGAGATCTACATTCCTAATCGGTTAACTAACTCTCACATGCCAGTACTGTCATTTTAAATAGGATGAGAAACATTCTCAGAAATCGCGTGATTAGCCAGCTTTGCAAAACCGCCGGATATGTAAGAATTAAACTATATTTGCAATTTTTGTTATTAAAAGATGTCATGACTTGGTTTATATAGTATTAGAATTTTAATAAACGGTACTTATAGAAAAAGCCTGGTGAGTACTCATTCCATCATGGACAGAAAATTATGGGAAGATTTACGACGGCGAGGACGTTCAGCTCGAGTCCCGCTGACAGCAGGCATGCGCCGTTGACTCTACTAACGGACGATGAACTAGTGATGAAGGAAACAGGTGAAGCAGCACACTGCTAAAGTATATAATAACCAATTCGCATTCAAGTTTATATTTGGAGAGGATACTTTTTTTTACAAAACAACATGCATTTTTAATCGCAGTGTCAAAGTTGGCAAATGACAAAATAGCTCCAGTCGTGAGGAAAATGGATGAGGAGGGTAAAACGGATCCTGGTGTGATACAAGAGCTGTTCAAAAATGGGGTGAGGTGACTTATCATATTACTTTATTCCGTAACTGTAAATTGCTACTTTTCAGATAACCTTGTTGTCATGATCGTAACTTATAGCTAATGGGTGTTGAGATTCCTGTTGAGTACGGTGGAAGCGAGGCAAGTTTCGGCAGCTCCATTGTCGTCATCGAGGAGTTGGCCAAGGTGGATCCAGGAATTGCTGTGATGGTCGACATTCAAAATACGCTTATCAATACGCTAATCATGAAATTAGGTACTGAGGAACAAAAGAAGAAGTACTTACCCATGCTGGCGTCAGACACAGTAACAAAAAATTATCATTTCAAACTATCGTAATTTTTTCGTGCTTTACGAAGTCGACGAATAATTCAGGTAGGAAGCTTCTGCCTTTCCGAGCCACATTCTGGGTCTGACGCATTTGCACTTAAGACGAAAGCAGTGAGGGATGGTGACGACTACGTCCTAAACGGATCTAAAATATGGATCTCAAGTGCTGACGTCTCTGGAATCTTCCTAGTCATGGCCAATGCGGAACCTTCTAGAGTAAGGCCAAATGAATNAGCACTTTAACAGCGAAACAATTTAATTGGAAGTTACACATATATTTCATTTCAATTTCGCAGGGATACAAAGGAATCACGTGTTTTATAGTTGAGAAGGACATGCCAGGATTTTCAGTGGGAAAGAAGGAAAACAAACTTGGAATAAGATCGTCGACGACCTGTGCAGTCCACTTTGATAATGTTCGAGTATGTTGAAACTGAAGTCGTTGATAATGTGTGACCTAATATTGCGATTGTAAATGAGAGTGATACGTTTATTATTAGCGTATTTTTTGCTGCTAAAATATAGGTTCCAGCGTCAAATATCCTTGGAGAGTATGGAAAAGGGTACAAATACGCAATTGGAATGCTGAACGAAGGTAGAATAGGGATTGGTGCTCAAATGGTTGGACTCGCTCAAGGATGCTTTGACGCCGCCGTTCCGTACACGTTACAACGCCAACAATTCGGACAGAAGATTTTCAATTTTCAAGTAAGTTTCCAAAACTTATACGTGCATCTTGTTTTATATTTGCCATTTACTAGAGCCAGTTTTAAAACAATTTGGGCGCTGACTTTTGTACTCCCATAGATAGCAATAATTGACATAACGTAAATAGTCATATGTCTGCAATGAGCACGTATAATTGCTCAATCCTTTTTTATTGTAAGCCAAAGTGCATCACACTTATATAATTCTGTTTTATATAGAATTTATCATTTCTTGTTAATGTTTTTGTGATTTTAAATAATAAATCTTTATACAATTCGTGTTCCGCTATCGAGGTTCTAATGGATTTAATTCATGTTTTTATCCTTCTGATTTTTTTTCTTTCCAACTTGTTTTTTTTCTACATCGCGATTCCCTCAATTTTCCAAATTAGTTTTTTTTTACTTTCGCCGTTCCATGATTCCTGAAATGAAAGTACCTGGTATGGAAGGATTTGTGATTTTGCCTAGGCTTCACTTAGTGTTAATATCAAATCTTTTGCAAAAAAATAGGTGACCCTTTGACATTTGGACGCCGACGTTTTGGATATAGGCTTTGTTTCCTAGACTCTCGCATGCATCCATACTCTGTTTGTTTTTTACTTATAGATTTATTAGATTCAGATTCAACAAAAACTTTTTTCCGTCTCTGTGTGCACTGTGCACAACATTTCCATTCCAACAACATTGACATTCTAGTAAATCCAGCTTCTTTGCCTCTTTCCTTTGTCTTCCACATAACCATACAGCCGTCTCGCCAACTACGCAACTGGTGTCTTTCTCGTCGCTTTGCATATAATGCGTTGGATTGAATGATGATGATGTTTGATACCATCCATGTCATGAGAGTGAACAACCTGATAGCTCGACCTGAAGATGTTATGCGTGATGTATTGGAATCGAAAAAGTCGGCGGAAGTGGAGACCCTTTTCATACAACATGAGACAAGAGCGTGTCTAAATGGGAGAAAATGCGTTGGTTGAGGTGCGCTTCGACTTTCACATAAAATGTTCAAGAAGCCCACATAGTGCTGTTTCCCGTCTTCATATGCATAACAACAAAAAAACTGCAATGAAGAAACAACTCATTGGAATCGGCCTTTGGATTGGAGGAACATCATATGCATATCGATAAAAGAAAGTAGCATTGATGAAACGAAAATTTGCGCAGTTCTTATTCTTGTCATGTTATGTCTCACGACTGCACAGATGATCAGAGTTTTCAAATATATCTTGCAAAAAGTAAACAGGAAATACTGGGCGGTTGCAGTTTAACTGCGAAATAATTCTTAACACCTCTTTACGACTGTGAGTTGGCAACGAACGAGTGTGCCAAAGTTGGACAATTGCATTAGAAATTTAACTAAGTTCAATTGACACTAGTAGGACTAATTGACACTTGTAGGAAACCAACCTCGCTCAAATGCAAAGGACAAGACTTAGACTAAGTGCATTTTTTCATTGTAAATAAGTAAAAAAAAACAAATAATTCAGTGTTCAAAAAATAGTGCAAGCGGATTGACTGTACGGGACAATCAAAAAGTCATAACATGAAATAAAACGAGGCTTTATAAGCAGAAAACGTAAGACTCGAATGATAGAAACTAGAATACCCACTTGAAAATCGCTTTGTCGTAGTCATACACACTTGTTTCGAGTTGTGCCATCTTGACACCTTGAATCATTCTACAAGAAGTGAAAAGTGAAGAAAGTTTTACACAAGTGTGTACGTAATAGCCAAGCGTAAGACTTAAAGATAAACAATACATTATTCGATAAGAGAGAATACAATCACTTTTTTCCGTTCTTATCGTGGTCAGTGCCTTGAAGAAAGGTGTGTACAATTTGCTTTAAAATGGAGTTGGATGAGATAGCATCGCCATCCACACCGACACCGACCAGCACTTCTAACGGCTCTAAAGACTCAACTTTGCCACCTCGGCCCATTGCGGAAATTGAAACCGTCTCTAGTAGCAGCATCTGTTATAATGACGTCTCAGCGACATTAATTGCAACCAGCTCGGAACCGTCAACGCCACTGCTCTTTCCAAGAGACTCTGACCAGATTTCAAGCTGTACCTCTTCCATTTCAATCAGTAATGCTTCCATCGAGTCGTTAGTTGGAAGAAAGTTCTACAGAGAGGCTCCTAGAAGGTACTTTACAAATTTTGGGGAAACTTCAAAATCCCAACTCTTCTGCATAAACAAAACAGAATACAATATTAAACAAGAATGAAAAACGACATGGGGTATTACGATACACACTCTATAAAGCCGATTGGTAGGGCAATTTGGCAGTAAGACAAAGCAGTATGCAATATTAGTCTAAATTGAATTCATTTATGGATTTTTTATATTATTTACTTTATTTAGTTGTCAACAAGTAAGATAAGTTAACGCAATAACTTTTTCCACTGACAATATATGATTTGGAGAATGCGCTTCCGCTATTTTAAAGTTTTTTTTTTGCATACAATACTTTTGCTGTATTTATTCTTCTCTAGTCATAATATAAATCCGTCCTTCTTTAATTTCGGACGGAACATACACGTTCAGGTGTAGTTTGTCAGCATATCGGCTCTCGCATTCTAAAAATATTACATTTTTTAGCCAGTTCCGCAGCTGTGCGATTTTGATTGCATCCTCTGTCATTTATAATTTTCA
>JAHZMY010000705.1:0-11041 GCA_027743915.1 Seira sanloemensis
GTTGTAAGACGAAACCTAAATGACTGTTTATGTTTGCACATGGTCGGGATAATGTGAGAAAGTCTCAGGAGGCATGTTTTTGACACATCGCATATCTATGCTCAAGTTACATTACCTCTGGACCATTGCCATGTTCCCAATTCCCTCTGCTCAGCTGAAACCCACATTTGTAATGTTCATATTCATTATCTCGGATGTTCTCTCTGTTCAATACTAGTCTTATGGTAAATTGTCTCAAAGGACCTATGTGCATGATATATGTATGCCAGTTTATTTAGTTGACTTAAAATATTAAGAGACATGTGAAACCATATTCTGTTATTCTGTTGAGTTGTATGGATTGACAAGCCGGGCAAAAGTTACATTATAACATTCCGACTCGAAATTTTATGAGTATGATGTGTGTATTGTAATGTTAAGTATCTGTGGTCCATGACAAATGGAATGCAAACTATGAGTAAGAAATCCAGGAGACTAACACATTCAGAGTACATAGTTATTATATGCAGTAAATAATAAATACATACACTTGTTTCACATTTAAATCAAGACCTAAACGCTGTCCTGCGATCATGTAGTTTATATCTCAAAGCAGAATTGGGTAAGTAAAAATATATATGATTGTCCGGCAATGTTTCAGAAACTACAACACATTTCCTATACATAAAAATATCTTTGTCATTTTTACAAAATGCATGTTTGCATTCAATATAAGCGTGTGTCCGCTTTTTTCTGAGATGTAGATGTATTTACTTGACGAAAATTAGAAAACAGTCGCAATTAAACTTAACTTTCTTGACGAACTATAATTTGATTTGATACTTTAAGACGAGTTTATATTTATTTTATATTTTTCTCGTGGCACAAATTTTGAGATAATGCTTCATATTTAGTTTGAACTCTAAAATATTTTAGTAGCACAAGGTGTAACATTGATTGAAAGTTGAAATACTTATAAAGTTCCTAGTCCCTGGATCAGCACTTTTCCTCCACACTAAATGAAAACGAGTTGGCTGAAAATGGCTTGGAATCCAAACTCATTGGCAATTTGTACTGGAATGTTTCTTGGTTGTGCAATTTATTTCGCAAGGACCTTCTGGTGGCCCCCAAAACCCAAAGTCTCACCAAAGAAAAGTCCACCTTTCAAGAATCCTACGTGGGCAGTTAAGAGAGCAGCGGATTTTGAGCCTCCAGATATAACGCAAGAAGCGCAGCAATCTTTGGATAGCAGAAAACCACGTGACAAATGGACTACTGTGATATTCTTTCCAGACTGTTTGCCCATCCAGCCGGATGGACCAATTCACCAAATGCTCCAATTCTTCCATGAAGCCCGAACCTCAATTCATTTGTGCATGTACGTATGCTCCTATGTCGTTCTTAGTGACGCCATTCGAGAAATTCACAAAAACAAGGGAATCCTGGTCCACGTTATTACCGAATTAGACACGTGGACCGCGCACAATAATCATGGGCTACGGTGTTTGGAAAGAGCAGGTAAACAAATTTTAATTTCAAGACTGCCAATTTTTGTAGTTCATAAGTGGAAACGCCAACGCCATAATTAATAGTTTTATCCTATTGTTCCCTAATGTAGGAATCGAAATCAGGTTGAATACGAATGGATATATGATGCACAACAAGTTTGCCATCATTGACGATGAGGCAATACTAACGGGATCTTTGAATTGGACGAAACAAGTAAGCAAAAGATGACTTTTCAAAACTTATATAAAAAATTATATACTACATATTTTGATTTCAGGGAACTTGCAGCAACAACGAAAATGTCCTTGTTTCTACTGATCAAAGGATTGTTTCAAAATTTCGGGAGGAATTTAGCAGACTCTGGTTTTCCTGCAAGCCCAGCACCCAATTGATTTGATTAGTATTGATTGTATTAGTACTAGAATGAGTGCTCATGTATGTGAATTTGTAACGCTAATCATTGTGTATGGTTAAAGAGTCATTATATTAATTCATAGTTGTAAGGTAACCTTTGACGCTTTTGATTGTACAATGAGTGGTCAGAACTAGTTATCATCTTCCCGCATGTTCGTTGTTGACCAAGCTTTACATTTGTATGAATTTATTCATAAATGTCATTGCAATAATTGTTTTAATGATTTTAGGTTTCTTAACGTTTAGGATATATACATACAGTATGTACATATGCGTAGTAGTACATACATATATTACCTATATAGATTTCAAGAAGGTAAGGGTCAGTGTTTTTAACTTGATATTTTTCTAGCAACAAAAACATAACGTAATCATATAGTGTGTAGGACAAATAGAGAATCTCTGTATTTCAGTAGTAATGATTAAATAAAACGTAAAAAAGTAATTATGAAATGCAATACATCTTCCCGCATGTTCGTTGTTGACCAAGCTTTACATTTGTATGAATTTATTCATAAATGTCATTGCAATAATTGTTTTAATGATTTTAGGTTTCTTAATGTTTAGGATATATACACACACACACAGTATGTACATATGCGTAGTAGTACATATATTACCTATATAGATTTCAAGAAGGTACATAAGGGTCAGTGTTTTTAACTTGATATTTTTCTAGCAACAAAAACATTACGTAATCATATAGTATGTAGGACAAATGGAGAATCTCTGTATTTCAGTAGTAATGATTAAATAAAACGTAAAAAAGTAATTATGAAATGCAATAACAAACCATATCGAACAATGTTTGAACAGATTTCAGCAAAAGAAGGCTCAAATTAGAGCATCATCAAAGTAATCATTGAATATTCATCATCTTATCCTCAATTTTCTGGTACAAGGTATCCATTTGAATCTTCATCCTGTCCATAATTTTCTCCTCGAGTCTTTTCATAAAATAGGTGTACTCGGGAGGATCTCGAATACTCGTCGGGCCAGATCCAATTCTTTGTCTAGTTGTGGGCGCACCCGCCCACGGAGGTACGGCTGCGGGTGGAACGGTTAGATGAGTTCCTCCATGTGCATGATGTGGTGCGTGCATGGTCGACTCTGGCATGGTGCCCCGGCTGTATATTCTCTGATACGGAGGTGGCAGCCACCCAGAGGCACCAGAGTGGGTGCTTGCGTATCTCTGATATTCCTCCAAGAGTGGGGTGGCCGGAGCTGTGGTTCCCCGGTGAAAGTTTTTCGTACAACGGTTTGTTCTCTTTGTGCGATGACGCGCCGCAGCGATTCTCAACACTGCGACTTTTAAATCGTCCGGAATGTTTTTGTCATTTGGATCATTTGGCCGAAGGTGGAAATACCAACTGCTACGATTCAAATGGCACAGACTTAAAATCATCAGACCTTCAAATTGACTTTAATTTTAAATTCGTGCTCGTATTTGTTTTTGTTACTTACCTGTCCTTGAAATCCGGATTTGGACTGGTTGGCGACTTGTTCTCATGAAAATTGCTTTCAGTATTTTTAGGTCTGACGACAAGGACAGATTCCCTCAGGAAAGCTGCAAATGAGTTTGGCAGGAAAGATTGAACTCGTTTAGAAAAGACGAATGACTCAAGTTGGGAAATTTCTCCTATTTGGCGAGACAGTCTTGTCAGCTCAGCGTCCTTCTGTAGGCCCTGTATATGAAATTGTCGTCTCTTTTTAGGAGATGTGACTGAGCTCTACAAGAGTAGGCTGTTGGGTAGACGGGAGCATGCAGAATGGAACATTGGAGACTCACCTGAATGTCGCTGACTGTGAGACCGACCAACAGGTTCATCAAAACGATAGTTATCATTATCACGAAGGCCCCATACAGGAAATGACCAGTGATCTAAAATTATTTTTACATTTATTAATTTTTGTCTAAATAACTTATATTAATAAGTTTACCTATACAGACAATTTAATTGCGTAACATTTATAAACATTTAACGTACGGGGTAAAGTAGATCATCAACTGGATTTTCCTCGTTTCCGTAAAAAAGATCCTCATAATTTACCTCGCCTACCATCATCATCAAAACTTTTAAAATGGCCAAAGGGATGGAGGAATATGGAGCATTCTGGAAAGTTCATTTTCACTTAAATCAGTTGGTAAATGGAACTGTTCTCGATAAATTGAAAACAGCGTTCACTGAAAAGCTGAAATTCTCAAGTTTCCGTGACTTACCCCAGGGAAGAGCACACAGAATGCTAAGGCAAAAGCCATCAGCAGCGAGGCATATGTGACCATGAAAAATCCGAAATTTTTCAACACCTATGTGAGATTGCATAAGCACAACAAAGTTTTTGCTTTAATATTTAGAATTTCCATATACGTTTTAATTACAAAGGGTTTTGCAAAAGTTTCTAGCTCTGCTCTGTAATTTCACCTTGGTCAAGATTTCCACGTATAATCCAAGAATGGGAAACTTTCCGATTTGTGAAAGCATCAGCCCCCACGCCAAAAACAGGCCGAACTAAAGATAAAAGTTACATAAATGTATGCTACACAGTTTTAAATTGCTTTTGATGACATTTTCGTGAAAGCAAAAGTGAGGATGTATCCAACCATATTAATAACTTTCCCGAGGACAAGTTTTTTAATCCCTTCCCATTTCCAGGAAGGGAATCAAGGTAATATAATACGGATTACTTACAGCTGCTGCCTGATACTGCCAAAAGTTTATATTGGGATGGGACATGAAGACTGGCCATGACGTCAAGAAAATGAAGAGAAAGAGCGTCCACTGCAGCCTATTATTTGTCCTTTTCCAATACGATCGTGGCGCCGGAAGCATTTTGAACACTTCATTTGTGACCATTAAAATTGTCAATGCGAGTAGAAGCACGGATTTTACCGTTGGGCCAATTTCCAGAGGACATCCGTCTACAAGAAGACATTACATAAGAATCTATTATACTTCCGGTCTACTTGACAATTCCATAACTGATGTGTCACGAACCGTAAAGGTTGGACTTGATTGTGCCGAGCTCCTGCAGCTGTGGCGAGAACTCAAACCAAGAGAATTTGATGAACTCTGCCCGATACGTAGAATTGTCACTCTGTAAATAATTCCCTTCCGCCTTTGCCGCTTTCACGGCAGCAGGCTCCGTAATTTTTGGACGGTACGGACAGCTTATCAAGTACACATCGAGGATGTAGAGTGTGTACAACAATAAAAGGACAACCTGCCAATAACAATTAATTAGAATTCATTGGTAAATAGAGGATATACGCCAGATTAGTGTAAATTGCACATTAATATATAGCATAAATATTTCTCACGTGAAGCAAAATCGTAAGCCAGAATACAGTTCGAACGCATCTCCACTTCAGATAAAGGAAGATGGCGATGAGCGGATGCGTCAAAATCTTTTTTCTTGCTGAACTGCTACAATCTAAAATCAGTGTAAGAAGCTGCATCTCTTTGCGTGCCTTAACATTCCCATTGGCTTCGCCATTTGCACCTCCCGTTTTCCCCTTCCTTTGGGAGTAACCACGTGTCTCAGAATACCCCACAATCGCCCTGTGACGTGAATAAGACAGGGTAAGACTTCTTTTCCTTATTGATTTATAGCTGTCGCCAAAGTGTCAATTACCCGAAATCAAGCTTCAGCTCGCATTTCACATTTGTCGGATCGTACTTCTCGATGGACACGGCACGATTCAAAAGACTGTCCATTGCATCCGGAATTTTCTCTACCATCAACGTCAGTGCTTTTACACCTGCTTTTGACCTAGTTTAGATGGGAAATCAACCGATAACGAATCCGCTACAGTTAAAATCATTCTTTTTTTCATATATAGTTTTAAGTTGTACGATAAACGATAACACAGTGACATGGCACGGTTCAGAAAAGGGTCACTGGCATTTATTTAGCTTACTTGATGGAAACATCCGCAGCGCTGTAGAGTAGGATGGATGCACATTTTGTGGCTTGATTTTCCGCTGCCAAATGTAACCTGTGAAATAATTTCTCTCTTTCAGATTGGCTATATTTGACATGATTGAATGATTCTGTAATAATGATCGATGATGCTGCAGTGTGGTGAGTGAAGAACAAACATCTTTTACGAAATTTTCCACTTCTTATCTACAACAAAAGTATCTACTTATACCGTGTAAAAATAAGACTTTCTTTATTTAAACCAAGAGTGCAAGACCGGTCAGCACACAACGCAAAAAAATGAGCAAGTCCTTTTTCATCATAATCATAACTAACAATAATATGTCCTTTAAAGTGAAGGGAAATTGCATCAGAGTTCAATCATAACTTTCGGTTTCTCCAGCTATTCAGAATTTTCAGTACCAACGTCTCCATCTTTCTCTCCGACGAGATCATTTTTAGCTCAATGTGTAAATATTTGCTTATTTGGACGACAGAATTTTACACGCCCATTTGTTACACATGTATAATTACTTTGAAAAAGGTTTTTACATCTTCAAAAGAAATGGATGTCGATCTGCGACGTACAATGTCAGTAAAGATTTTGTACCACATGAATATTTACTGACAAGTCGATTGACAGATTATGATTGTGTCAAGACTATGCTTGATTAATAGTAATGATGAAATCTGTATTTAAACTTACGGAGTTTCTCCTTGATTATCTTGACTGTCAATGTCGGTCTTTGCAGAATCTACAAGTAGCTGGGTTGCCTTTGCCGCTGTTGCGACACATGAATCACAATTGCAACCTAAAACAATAATAATATGCCTAATTTTTTTTGTATGTTCCCAAGAATTTTTGTGTGCATACAAATTTCTAAAAATAGAAAATGCGATATAATGTATTCTTTGCAAATGTACCCATTGTAACTGCGTAGTGCAAAGGCGTTTTCCCGAAACAGTCGCTGCCAAATCAATAACGTTAAATTCAAAGTACACTCAAAATATTTTTTATTAATAAATTGCAATTTCTAGCAACTTTTATCATGACTTTATTTTACCGAGCGTTTGGGTCAGAGCCAGTCTCCAATAAAATTTCCACCTCATCCAGATTTCCTGTCTTTACCGCCATATGCAAGGAAGAAGAGCACTTCTCATCACACTCGTGTTTCAAATAGTCTTCTCCACAGTCGTGTGACATCCACAATGAATTATTCGTCGTTTGCCCCAGCATTGGTCTATTTCCCAAAAGGGCAGAGGAAGACTTTGAGGACCTGAGAGGAGGCCTTGGACTCCTATCCAGTCCATTACTCTCCGAGGTCTTTCTCCATCTTGAACTAGGACTCGGCATATGGTCCCTGGCTTCATCCTCCTCCAAAGCTTTCAGCAGCTTCTCTTCACTCATTTCCCCCTCAAGCAATAAATTATCTGTTGAATGGGCCCTTCTCGTATTGGAAAATATGCCGGGGATTCGTAAGCTATCACTGTTTCCACTACCACGAGGAAGTCGAAAGAGCAAATTATTGTTTTCTGAGGATATGTGAAGGTCCTCGTTGGTGCCCACTTCTAAATCAACTCCGCTATTATCCAGATCATTGTCATTGTCCTCTATATCGATTTCAACATCTCGACAACTTGGCACTCGGTGAAGTCTTTGGAAAATGTTTCGAGATTTCGGGTATGAAAATGGAATCCTTAGCTCTGTGTCGACACCACCACCTCCTCTCGCGGAAGAGGCGCTACTTCCGTTACTACTACTGTCTGATGTGTTATTATTGCTACTGCTTATTATCGCCGTACTTGTATTCACACTCGTCAGGGTGCTACTGCTACTGCTCGACTTATTCCCTGACGATATGTTCAGGTTGTTTAGAAATATTGAAGGGGGTGGAGGCGACCGTGGTTGATGATTCTGGTTATTCGGGGAGGAACTCGGCAGATTGCTTTTCCCTAAGGGATTTTGTTTGAGAAAACAAACAAAATATTTGGGACAGGTTATGGAATTCTGGTTTTATAAAATTGTATTTAAAAGTCCATGATTTTAATTGGTAAAGAGTGATTCACTGAGTGATCTGCAATGCCAGACACAACGATTCCAGAATATACTTTTTTCATGGAGCACTTGACTTGAGTAATTATGCCATAAACTAGTTTATCCGTGACTGCTCTTTGGCCTGCGTGGAGGTGCAATTTGAGACTGATTCTAGACGCAACATAATACCCACTTAAACTACAGCACTCAAAGAACTTGTATCCTTTCCCGACTCATTATTATATGAGACAAATTTCATGCACATCTTCAATGCCAAAGAAGACTTGACTATTGCATAATTCAAGAACACAATTATAAGTAAAATGAATAAAACAATGCCACATACAAATATATTTTGATTCCACAACGCTTTAAAGGTGCCTATTTACTTGAAATCAACCGAAACTGACGAAAAGGAACTTGTAAGCTCAGATGGGTTGTGCAATTGCACTAGTGCACTCTCAAACGACAAATAAATTAACCTCATGGTTGATATTCATGGTTGACGAGCGTTATTGCTACTGGCATGATGAGTTTTATCCTTTTTCGTTTTTCCTTTGTCATTTTTTTTCATTTGTATTCACACGCTCACGCAAAAACAGCTCATCATCGTCACATCGGCTTTATCCGATATCACCAAAATGGGAGATAATGTTTGCTCAAAAAACTCTTTCTCTGTCTTTCGAAAAGTATCCCGTTTACAGTAATCGCCTTAAAAACAAATTTACACACAGGCTTTTCAGAGGCATATAATATAAGCCATTCACTTATATTTGTATTCCAGTGGGAACAGAAGCTGCAACTATGCTTTTTTTACAGCATATCATTGATAAGGAATTAGTCTTTGATATATGGATAATGAAATATGTATTGAATACGGCTTCAAAATGTTGATCGTGATCACTCAAAAAGCTTAGCTGATGGAATGATCAGTTTCACATTATCAAGTAGGTACGGAACATTTATATGCTTAGCCTCAGATAAGACATATGGTATATGCTCAAGGGACTCTGTTGTTCTTGTAAAATGCAAACATCAGAGTGAGAATTACTTGAAAACAGAAGTCAGTTTCAAACAGATTTTCAAAAACTGCATTTTGATATGATGCCATGTTATGACCAGTTGCATTATGTGCATCTTGCGTATCTGCAATTCCATGATTGGATGACACATACATACCCACACATTTACAAAAATTTTGGGTAGGAAAAGTGAGCATAATGCACAGGATTAAGAAACGTTAGAGTGATTTATTTCGAACGGAAAAGTTTTTGATTCAGGGATTATGAGTGAGAGATAAAAAAGTAAACAAGAAAGGAAAATATTGTACGGGATTTTTAGAGCAAATAAAGGATTTTAGCCAAAAACAATGTGGCGTGTTCTTTCACCGCAACGAGTTTGCTGGGAACCTAATCCAGTATTAACACAAACAGTTCTCAATTTAGTCTCAGGCTAAAGCTAATATATAAGTACTGAAAAGTATTCAAGTACCTACATACATAAAAGTATCTTTCCCTGACTTGACTTACTTTGGTTACATTTACAAAGCACCCTCCGGAATTATGTAGTATTCACCATATTTGTAATACATGTCCTTCCTGGAAAAACAGTTACAGATGCCTGTGTATGATTAATGGTAAATTCAGAGTCTGGGAAAGAATTTTAATCTCACAACAAATTGAACATGTCTGGGTACTATGTTGGAAGAATTTTAATTTGGCTTTCGTAGGTTGTAGGTGCACAGTAATTCCTAAAGTCAGGTTCATTCAATCGATGACTAAGTGTGTACTTTCATTAAACTTTCATCATTGAGAGTATACCGAAAAACTTAAATTATAAAACTAATATTCTGCGAATGTGAGCTGATCTTATCTGATATCGTAATGATTATGAAATAATTACAATGCTACACAATTCATTACCTCCATCAATGAGACATTGTGAGATGCATCATGTGAGCATACAAGTTAAGATGGTGAATTTATCCATATTCATGAAAACTTTAGTTACAAGCAAATTATATACTATAAAAATATTTCTAAAATTGTAAAATATCTTCATTGTAAAAAGTCGTTATGAAAAGTCACAGAAATGACGATTCAGCACCGTAGTAAAACTCGATTTAAGGCTGTCTTGGAGTAATCATTAATAATAATCAACATTTAAAATCAATTTAGGAAAGTGTAAATTCATAAGAGTTTAGTATATGAATAAGAGACTCGATAGGGCAGATGTATGTATATACCTGAACCAGTTAATCAGAAAACCCTACACGTGTTCTAGACTCTTCATGCCAAAGAGTCTGATTCATATTTTTGAATCATGCACTTCCATGATTAGTACTCCACGAAATCAATCAATCCCAAAGGTTTTACCGTTCGCATCAAACCCATGTGTAAAGTGTAAGCCTCACAGGTGCTATATTTAAGTATTGTTGTGTTCCGTCAGTACGTGTAATAACTTAATTTTAAAGACATCAGTATTAGATAAATGCTACCTCATTCAATACACGTGTTCTAGACTCTTCATGCCAAAGAGTCTGATTCATATTTTTGAATCATGCACTTCCATGATTAGTACTCCACGAAATCAATCAATCCTAAAGGTTTTACCGTTCGCGTCAAATCCATGTGTAAACCTCACAAGTGCTATATTTAAGTATTGTTATGTTCCGTCAGTACGTGTAATAACTTAATTTTAAAGACATCAGTATTAGATAAATGCTACCTCATTCAATTAAACGAGACTGATAAAAATCAGAACTAAACCAGTTACGAGCTCACCTTTGAACTCTCTAAACAGAAATTGCGTGGCCATTTGCATTTTTTATCGGTGACAATAAGTGTTTACGAGCGAGGCAAATCCGAGGTAATCTAGAGATCGCAACAAAATAATATTTGATTGATATACAATGCATGTGAGTATACCTACCCTCCTTGACTGGAATAAATTGGAATGGGAGTCTTATTGCATTGGAGCTATAAAGGTAAAATGCATCAACGTCAACGCTTCATATAAACACACTACAATAATCAACATTTTGAAAACATCGCAGTTCAAGCCAAGGACCTACGGTTTTATTCGTAAAATAAAATAATCTCTGTGAAATAATGCAAGATAACAAATACACTGGGTGTTAACAACATCCACCATAAATTACAATAAATGCATATATGTAACAAG
>JAHZMY010000706.1:0-13453 GCA_027743915.1 Seira sanloemensis
CTTTTGAAATCCGACACCTGAACAATTTGTTGTACTGCTGCTTGTCATTTAAATCTTTCCAATTTTCAAACCATGTTGCCTCATTTTTTTTGAATATGCATGCATATGTATATGAATGAATTGCATATCAATATGTTTTTTAAATCAATATACATATTACATGCACACACGTCCACGATGACGCACTTGACACAAAGAAATTAAGCTGATTTACCTATTTTTTTCGTTTTCCAGATATACCGGAGGTAAACTAAAAGGAGACTACAAGGTTATCACATCAGCACTGAAAAAGGATATTTCTGTGATGACTTCATATACTTCTACAACCTTTTTCAGCAAAATTTCCATATGCCTCATCCAATTTGGAGAAAGTGATTCAAAACGTAACACCATTAGACAGCCAATTCAATTCAACTATATTTGAATTCAGGTTGAGGTTGAATTTGAAATCTAGAGCCAAAAGGCTCTCATGAATAAACCGAGTTGATTTTTAAAGAAAGTTGAATTCTGGTTTGAAAGAAATGAATTAAGTGACTGTCTTCTGACTCTTCTTTTCCCATCGTGAAACATACGTCTCATAATCAGCATCTTTCCGGTCTCACCTACTTAGCCTTTCGTAAGACGCATTTGTCAAAAGGGCTAATTAAGCGTGAAAGTCGTACCTTTAAAAAAAGGAGTGAACTACACAAATCTTCGTTTTTCGGGTCTTACTGTGCCAAAACTCAAAGTGAAAACGGATTGAAGACGGAGACGTCTTGAGAAAAAAACTTCTTATACTTTGCAAGTGGCATATCGAAAACTCGCTTGAGGAAATATTTTGTGCCGCGCATATATATGACGTACATCAGTTCTCTTTCCCTTCCCCTAATCAAGACAAGAGTTTTTTTGTTTGTTCTTCCGAATACACTTGTATGAAATGAACAAGTTGTTTGATTACTAAAACATGTTTTCGCTGCCTAGCTCTTAGGCAGGCATACACGGCTGAAGTTCAAATATAGGTAGAGCGTCTTTGGGCGCATCTCGCACAGTTTCCCTCAGAGTGAAAGCAGAGAATTCAGCCAGTGGCCGGTAAACTATCCATTCCATTTTCTCAAGGACCATCAACAAAACATCATCATCGTCTTCAAACATCACAAGCAAAAGAGGCAAGTCATCAGAAAGCTTTAAGCCCTTTCTTTCGCTTTCTCTTTAACCGTCCCCTTTTAAAGCCCTCTGTGTGCTTCAAATCTTTTTCTAAAGTGGAAAGTTTTTTTCTCAATAAAGGCAGACTTTATGGTTCGTGTAGCTATCTCGCTGCTTGAAAACAAAGTTTCCTTTTTGCATGATGAGCTCTATTCATCATCACCTTCACAGAAACAAGAAGGGAAAGTGGTCTCAAGCATTTGTACTTTTAACAACCTTGCAGACTTGTAAGTCTTTGGAATATAATAGTTTGAAAAAGTTTGGGAATACAAAGGACTCTCATCGCATCTTGGAAGAGGACAGAGACGATTATGTGACTTTCCGGAACGAGCAGAGAGGGTTTTCTTCAGAGTTGGACCTTTCGACTGCCGCTGGTTACAAAACAGTCATTTCTCCAGCTCACCATTCCAGTGACAATAATAATAATAGTAACAATTTTATAAATTCCCTGTTTACAACGTGGTCTGCAGCAAGTCACAGTGTGGACGATAATGATGGCAATCATGATACCACCAATAACAACAGTAATACCGTTGGCAGTAGCAGTGACAATGCCACTCGGCTTTTCCACGAGCTCGTAAGGAACGTGGGCACAAAGGCGAGCACTACAGCAGGCCCCATTCTCACAAGCAGTGAAGAAGGTGGTGGTAGTGATTACAGTGCTGTAAGTGACATCGATATTTTTACTCCTCTCACTCCAAATCCTCTTCCAGTGACCGTGACTTCCGGTGGTGATGAAAGAAAGGAACTGAGTTTTTCAAGGATGGCTGCAACTCTAATTTCCTCCTCTGCAACATCTTCGCTTCCCACTGCCTCATCATCGAGCCCGTTTCCTCCGTCGAGTAGTTCCTCTTCTCCTTTCACGAGTCTCTTTCAAGGAAATTTCTCTGTCAGAGAAAGCAGCTCCAACCTGGAGAAAGGCATGGGGGACACGGGAGCAGGGGAGCGTCATGGGTCTCTATACTCGAGCACGGTCTCCTCCATAAATACATTAGGTATAGACAGATGGATTAGAATGAACGAGACTAGCGCAATATCAAGTTTCGCTGAGCTTTCCTCACGTCTTCCCCGTGTCATGTCTTTGGTTGACCCTCAAGGAATTAAAGGGCCGATGCCATTATCAGCTTCGTTGTCGTCATCGTCATCCAGCGGAACTGATTCGATAATGGTTGCAGATGAGTCTGAACGATCTCTCACGACGGATTTGTACTTTGGTGCGACTAATGGCTCCTTTGCGAATGACTCTGACTGGCTACGAAACGACACGGGATTGGTAGACTTGGCGACTGCAGGGAATTATAATTATTTTGCACTCCTCCTCATTGTCTTTCCCTTGGTTGCCATAAGATACCAAAAATATTGTTTGCTCCTTTTTGATTCATTTTTAATTAAATTTTACTGCGTCTGCAGTTTATTTTGTTCTTTGTCGACACTTTCTTCATCGCCCATGCCTAATTGCAGGATTTAATGAATTTTTATGCCATACAAAGTGCAAATTTATCTCCACATTAACTGTAACAACTACAATAGGCTCATTCTTTTATTATAATTACTGCGACTGTAAAGCTCATTATAATTATGATTACTAATGAGCCGTGGAACTTTATTAAAACAGGAGAAATTACTTAGACAAAAGCATTTTACACATTTTTATTTGCTTGCAATCTTCTTCTCAGATCTCGTTGTCAGCCTTTTCCTCACTACGACATTACTCTCATAAAAAATTCTTGCTCTAAGAGTTGAGACAGGGGCAACTTCCACAGCATAAAAATGGATAAAGGAAGTCCTCTTCTTTACGAGCATAACATAACCATTTATACTAAAATCATGAATACGCATCACTATCACTCTCCTTCTTCTTCTTCATTCTGCTCTTGTTCTCCTTAAACTTTCTCTGCATCCGGTGAAGTTGAGTCGAGCATAACCGCAGAAAAAAACGCAATGCCTCTGACAACAAGGAAAAAATGGTAATGGGTCTCGCAAACTTTTCTTTCTCTCTCTCTTTTCCTCCCTAACGTTGTTTATGTTGTTTTTTGCTTGAGTTGATGTTATAAGTTGCCTTTTTTATTTATACTCCAATATACTTACATAAAAGTATTATATAAGAAGAGATCCTCCCTGGCCAAATTTAATGCTCCCATTTCCCACCATGAAGGCATATATTTTTGTGATTTTTATATGGTGAAAGCTGTATAAAATTGAGAGTAGTATTTTTTACACCATACACACGCTCGTTGCCACCACGTGTAACACACACTTCAAGTTTCTTTCCCTTGTGCTCACGCTACCTTTTCCTTTCTAATTTGGAAAGTGTATTTACACGGACAGACACATAAATAGAGGTTGTTCACGCTCGATTTGCGACAATTCATTTTTATGTTATAGCTATCATAAGGAATAATAAGGTTTTAGCCACAGCTCATTTCATTTCGAGCCACGCGATGTATAGTCTTTTTTTATTCGATTCATCAAAACAAACTGCAGGTAGAAAAGTTTGCTTGTAGATACGTTGTTGGAGGCGGCAAAAACTAAAAGAATATGACTACAAATACGTAGGTAGAGGTACACAAGAGCTCCTTCATGATTCCATTCCAATGGTGGTAGCGCAAAGGTTTCCTCTCCGTCTTCTTCATCTTCCTCTTCTTGAGAGGTGACATTGACATGATTCATTGTGGCTGCCACATGAGCCCATCAACAGTGAAGAAAAAAGTTTTCGTTTCTTTTGACATGGCTTATATGCAACTTCGATCCGGATTTTTTCATGAGTTTCCACACTCCATGATCGTAATAATATTCTTAATAGTTTTCGCCTTAATACCAAAAAGTTTTGTTGGGAGGAAATCTTGTTATATTGGAAAGCTTTTTTTTGCGCCTGAAATATAGATGAAGAAAGAGTTTTATTATTTCGCAGAGCGTGAAGGAAAAGGAGGAAAGTTTACGCAGGCCATAAATAGATGTGAAAAACTTTATATCTACATTCTCTTCCCTAAACACTAAATGTCGAGTTGCAATTTACATCGATATGCTTTATGAGTATTGTGTAAAAATGCGGTAACACCAAGCTTATATATCTATTTAATAACAACATTCTCGCTACTTTCCGTACTTGAAGCATTCCATTCAAGCAGAGAAAATGCGTTTAATACTGGTTTGGCGAATTTTAGTTTTTAAAAAGAGATAGACGCCATCTCCGAGCCTTATAATTCTCTGCCGTAATAACCCTGGCTAGACGGTATAAAAGTATGTAGAATGATGCAGAGGCAGGCTATTACCACACAACACGATAAATATATTTCAAGAGAAGACACGGGTAAGAGTGAAAGTACGAGACTGCCCTACATCAGACCCAAAGTAGCTGCACCATTGTCAATCGACTGCCAACAAGTTGACAAATGACACAAGCTCCGACTTAGGATCATAAGAGAGCAGACAGACGAAGGGACGAAAAAGGATACACAACAACAATGCATTTCTCTTAGCTAGTTTGAAACACCACTACATCATCATCTATGTCACACAGCGTGGAAGAAAATCTTGCGCTCCGACGTCACTCTTGTCATCCTCGCAGAGAATATATATAGGTTTGCGGAGCCATGACCATGTAAGTACTCATGTAATGTACTTAGGTATAGACACATCCTTCAAGAAGGGATAAGACCATTGGGCAATGTTGTCTGCGTCTACCCTTTTGCTTGATTTTTTATTTTTCTCATTACTTATATGAGAAAAGGATCTGTCCGCGTGTCGGCATCGTCTGTGGGCCAGAGTGTGGAAAGAAGGAAGCAAAAAAAGGTTGTTGACTATAGCCACATTATCAGTTTCGTTGTTTGGCCTGGAATGGAAAATACAACGAGGTCTATACCGATATAAATTGTGTAACCTTACGGAAATGCTCTTTTTTTTGTAAATTTCTCCGTCTCAAGTGAAACATCTTCAGGGGGCTATAAAAGGCTTTGAAGGTCGTTTCCCCGAAAAAAACAAGTTGAGCTTTCCCATAAATTGTGTAACCTTACGGAAATGCTCTTTTTTTTGTAAATTTCTCCGTCTCAAGTGAAACATCTTCAGGGGGCTATAAAAGGCTTTGAAGGTCGTTTCCCCGAAAAAAACAAGTTAAGCTTTCCCTTTTCAAAAAAGGAAAGTAATTCTTGGAGGGAATGATTGAAAAAGTTTTTTATCCGTAATATTCCTCGTACTCTTTATAATATAAACTCTAAGGCACTGTTAGACTCAAATGAATCCTATTTCTGCACGCTTTACTTTCACCAAAGAGAGAAAAGTCGGAGTGTGATGTGCCAGAAGGTAGGATGAAGGCACACACGTGAGAAAGGTGGAGCTTTCGTTTGAGACCTTTTTCCAAAGTTTAAGTACAGTTCATACGAATTTGTCGGAAGATATGTAATGTACTTACTTTTTTGTAATCCCGTGTTTTGGGGCACTTTACGAAAAGCGGAAACTATGTTGAATTTTTATTCCTTCTCTCAGAAGGAGCTAATACGTATAACATACTTCCTCCATGTGTAGGGAACAAGTAATGTGCTTAATTTTAAGAAATGAGATAATTTCATTCTAGCTTTCAAAACAAGCCTCGAGAAGAGAGACTCCGATCCATTTCAAAATATCCTTTTTAAGTCGAAGTTAGCGTAATGTTTTCCGAGAATTACGAAATACAAACATTTCATTTGGCAGACAATTAAACAACTTATTCCAACTACTTAAATAAATTGTAGTAAAGCCTACGCATAAGAGGTTTAAGTTATTAATCGTTGATATCTACCTGCTTAGAGAAGCGGAAAGTGTATGAATTTCGGTCTTGGAAACCAAATTATTTGCAGCAGAATGGAAACCGAGGAGGAGGACAGGCCAAGATAGAAATGCGACGTCATCACATAAACTACGCCACTTTCATTTAGGCAAACGCAAAAAACGTACACCCTCTTTTGACATCAAGCAATGAAATTTAAGACTCTCTGCTGTGAAGCAGAAGAACGGAAAAGACATTTTTACACAACAGCAGAGCTTTTGTATCAGAGAAAGTACGCAACTTTTGTTCCCGTTAGCGGAATCCTCCTCCTGTTCGTGCAGATATCGGAAAAAGTTTGCTGCTTGAAAAGAGGATTGAATACAAAGTTGTAATGCCTCCTCGGCAAATAGCATGTGTCATGTTTCACAAAACCGAATGAGTGACTTTGAAGTAGGATAACGTTACATTTCGCTGCCTACGGAGCAGGGCAGAGAGTGGAAAAGGAGGCAGCAACCTCTTTCCTTGGGTTTACTCCAACATTTACGTAGGCACTCTATAATTTTTGTTTTTTTTGCCGAGAGTTAATGCAACTCTGTAGAACCATGTTCATAACTAGCCCTTTGCTAGTTTGGCATAGCCGAACATTTACTTGGCAGCGGCAGAGCACTTCATTTTCCATTCCAGAAACTTTTTTTCTACCCCTGTTGTGCAGACTAGGGCAAGAGCATCATCATCGTCGTCATAACTGATATGCTCGTTTTTGAAGGCTTCCTACGATGATGAGCTATGATCCAGCATTTCATATTATTTATCATTGTTTCGTTTAACTTTCTCTTGAGAAGGGTGTATAATGAAATTGAAATGATGGAAGTGACAAGGATGATTTACTTGAAAAACCTTGAGACTTCCTGTATAAAAGGCTCTATATACATATCTTTGAGCTTCGCTTCACCCTCCTTCATTCAAGCTGATGTCATCAACTTTCTATTATGGAAAATGGAACAAAATGTACTGACTTTACAGAAAAAAACTGAAAATCCAGTGTGTATCATAAACTAGACTCCCTCAGAGCTCAAATTTATCTGCATATACATCCTCCATGAAAATGCACATATGTATGATAATGATGATGATGCCAAATACTTGATGTTTCTTGCCTAATGCAATTTGTACACTTTGGCTTCTCCTTTTGCTCTTTTTCCCTCAACAAAATGAAAGCCGTCTCTTCCTTCTGTCTCACTCTCACACACACACATCGCCAACAGATATATCTTGTGATGCAGGTCAATACGACAACAGGCTGTCTTTAGATGAGGAGACTCGCATAATGCATTATCTTCACATCCCGTCCATTAACTGCTCCTAAATACATTATGTAAGAAGTGGGACAACACGATGAAGAAAAGTAAAGAGAAATTTTTAAGCCAAGTCATTCCAACACACTCAGTCAGACACATTTCTCTACATCTTTCCACTGAAAATCAAAAGTCCGGTTTTATTGGTCGGCTTGCAATTTTTGAAACGTATGACGTTCATCATTCCATTTCAGTGTGTATCAGAGGACCGAATGAACCATAAAACCGTAAGTGTGTTACACTGACTAAAATGCACGTAGAGGGAAGCCGCAGCGAACAGGGAAAAAGTCAACTCGAATTTCTCTCAGATAAAAAAGTGGCAACAAAAGAGAGAGAGAGAGAGAAGTGCAGGCTATGGCACACAGGTATAAAAACGATTTCATTACTCTAATGGACTTGTGGTTTCTCTCTGATGTAGTAACAGTTCCTATATATACCCCATAGCCCCCAAAACAACTTTATCTGACAGACTGACACGACAAAGCAAAATGTTTAGTTTGTAGGAATGTATGCACGTAGAAACCCGGAGAGAACGAAGAGACTAGGGCATAACTTGTATGTAAAAGTTATTGATGCCGACATTATATATTAAATGCATGTCCCTAACAGAATGTACCCTGTGATTTTAACTATTTGTAAATGAGAAAAAAATGCAGAAAAAAAGTTTTTAAAGTCAATGTTTGTATTCAAGATCAAAGAAAATTTTTCAACTTGAAAAAATGGTTTTCCTTCGCATGAAATGTAGTGATGTGACGTGCTGACAAAATTTTAATGAAGTGAATGTAGTCATGAATCAAAGGAGAAAGTGATGTGTGTAGGCTTTCTATGATCGGAAAATATAAAACACATGACACATTTCCCATTGTTTTCTTCAAAAACTATTTTAGGCACACAAAGTTCCATGGAAGTAGGCCTTTTGTCATGATTTCTTGCCGAGTCTATGCCGCCGGAATTTTTGTGAGAGCACGAGCTGGAAGCTAGGGCGAACCCCATACAAAACCATTTTCTATAAAACGTAAAAGAGTGAAAACGGAGGGGGCTGCTGTGGAGCTCGTTACATTTTTGGGTTTACTCTTAGGTTTGTATAAAAGTGTGAAAATGAAATTTTGCGGACTCAAGGGCAAAAACCATGGTCTTGGTCAAATGCTCAGATTTCCTTGAAATTGGAAAATAAGGCGATAGAGCAATATATAGTATAGGCAATAACAACCAGAAACCAAAAACTCTGAGGTGGTAAAATATATGTGATAGAATTACTTTGGTTTTGGCATCCTTTTTTGTATGAATTTATTATTGGTTTTGTGTGGAATATGAGGCTTCATATAAAACGGAACTTACCACACACCGGCCACACGATACCAATATCTGTAGCTGAGCAAAGCTGTAATTGAATTGTCTGTTATTGGGCAAAGGTTGGTTCAAAACAAATACTGGTATTCAAACTTGAAATTAGGAGAAAAAACTGTTCTTTTGTGAAAAGAAAGATAAAGTCGGGTCGTTGGTTTTCACCATGTGCTGCACTAATAACAAAGTTTTCTGGGAGGTCTTTGAAACTGAGATAGACGACCATCGCCATCCTCTTTCATGTTTATTTATGGAAAAAATTCGCGATGCATGTTGCAGACAACCCTAAATAAAGGTATTTTATTTGGCAAAATACAATCTTGTAGTCTCATGGCTCTCCACATTTTGAAGTATTTATAATGGGACGCTCGGTAAGGCTTGGAGACGACAACCCTGAAAAAGTTGATCTACAACGTTTCATGGCTTACCCCAAAAGGAGAAGCACGGCTCGGATTGATGATAAATTTTATTTACATGAGCAAATAATGCTTATGTTGTTGAGTTTACCTCTTTACATTTCGTGAATAATGGATGTTCTTGGCATACCTGAAAAGAAAGTTTTGGGTCGACAGAGTTTGTTCTCTTGTATATAGTTCATGATGTGGCTGGTAATCGTGTTCAAAAGTTTTGTTGTTTACATTCCATTACACAAAACATTACGAAACCAATAGGAAACCAAGTTTTGCAATTATTTATTGACAATGATTGTACAAAGAGTTTGAAAAAAATGTTTTAGAAATGAAGAATGCATTATGGAAATCAATGGAGATTCAAACAAACCAAACAAAAAAACGCAGAGGAAATAAGCAGAGAGTTTGCAACGACGGAATGAAATGAGCATTAGTCACAAAAGATTTTTTCAAGAAGCCATTTTCAAGACAGTTCCAGGTTTTAGGTCTAAAAGAGCTTGTGCTTCATTAGGCACGTTTTCTTGAAATCACTTTGAAAACTAAGCTCTATACTTTCTATTACTGTTCTAATGCAACTTTCTGTCATGATTAAATTTTGTCTAATTTAAACTTGTTTGCCTCGCCCAAAGTTAGTGTAGGTAGTAACAAATAACGTAAATAGTTTAGAAAGCATTTGGATTTCATTTCAAGTTCATTGTAATATCCTCGTAGAGAACTTTCTACTCTCTGCGACGTTACATACATGCTTTTGCATGTTCAACTGTAATTTAAATTAGTGAAAATGCAATAAAACTCTTGTTCTTCTGACGAAATGAATTGCTTTCCTTTCAAAACCGTACAGAGGTCTCCTCTTCCAGAATCCAGTTTGTTTTCATTTCCTAAAGTGTTTACCAAGATTATTTAATTATACTCTATTTGGACCACTTTACTCCCATTCACTACTGCTTTCACCTTCTTCATTTGAATTTCTAAATTTTCCCCGTGGAGTTTGTTTTACATGCACACGTCTCCACAGGAAAGTAAGAAGTTGCAAAAGAAGCACACCATCATCATTTTATATTAGCGTGTGCTTTTGCTGAGAATTCACAAAAATGGCACTTATCTAGTTATGGGAGAAGTGGGAAGGAGATGGTATTTCAGCTAAAATGCATTATTATATCTGCATGACCTGTCCCACTTTACCCGACCTATTGAATTAGGACACTCTGCAAAGATCTTCATCATTATGATTCATGGAGAGAGAGGGCCCAATTCAGAACTGGAAAGTGCTATCGTCATCATCGTCATTTCCCCTTTGTCTTACAGTCGCAAGAGAGTATTTCCAGACTAAAAATGAACATTTTGCTCCGTAATAATAACCAAATATTCACGTCATTCTTCAATAAATGCACGAAAATTTCCCAGAAGACTTGAAAATCTATATACCAGTCCTTATATTAGCTCTTCATGCTACTTTCTTTTTTAATTAGCCAATAATTGTGCAAGTCATTTGTTTCCAGGCCCTTTCTTATAATCTAACAAGGGCACTTTCATTGACTCCATTCAAATAAGCCAAAAATGTGATTAGTAGGGGAAAATTGAGCAACTTGGGCATGAGCACATGTATATATATGTATAAGCTATGTAGGGAAAGATTTTTTCCAAGCTTGGTTGGTTGGGAGGATCCCACATGAAAAGGATCCTTTTGGGAGATGTGATTCGTGCACTTTTACATGTACTCTTTTTTGTTTTCCCAACTAATGGACTCGGCCGTTTCTTCTCATTTTACTTCCATGTAGCAGTGTTAATGACGATGAAATGATGCAATATAGAGGCAACAAAGTTAAAGCTCAAGTGCATATCAAACATAATAAATTCCCTGTAGGCACATGTTTTACTTGAAGTGAGTGTGCTGCTAAACGCACGTGAATTGTTCTCAGTCAGAGTCATAATGAACGGAGAAAATCAAGTAAAAAAATGTGTCTACCTCTCCGTCTTTTTCTGGCAAGAGACTCTTGTTCTTTTCATTTTCATGCCATGGCGCTATAATGAAATCCACTTTTTTCCTCGTTTCCCTCCACGTTTCTATCACTCTCCAGAGCATTTTCTGGAGCGTGAATAATGGACAGAACATAAATGCATGCTTAATGCCTCCATACATCAGGGCAAAAAGTGCAGTCATCCACTCCAAACTGAAACGAAAAAATATGATGGAGTATGTATGTATAACGTGAAAGCTACATGCATTTGTCTGCAGATTATGGCAAAATGGCAGTGCAAAAAATGCATCCCCTTTGTTGACGATGAGAATGATGAGTTGACTTTGTCTCCATCTGCTACACTCGAGTCTTTGATACAAATGGGATTCCTACTATTTTTTCATTATTTATTTACATACTTTTCTTGATGCGCCCTTCTCTGCGGCTTGAGACACTCGAATACAAGGATGAAATGTATTAATATTGTATGCGCCCTCGCATAAGAACATAAATGCATGCTTAATGCCTCCATACATCAGGGCAAAAAGTGCAGTCATCCACTCCAAACTGAAACGAAAAAATATGATGGAGTATGTATGTATGTATAATGTGAAAGCTACATGCATTTGTCTGCAGATTATGGCAAAATGGCAGTGCAAAAAATGCATTCCCTTTGTTGACGATGAGAATGATGAGTTGACTTTGTCTCCATCTGCTACACTCGACTCTTTGATACAAATGGGATTCCTACTATTTTTTTCATTATTTATTTACATACTTTTCTTGATGCGCCCTTCTCTGCGGCTTGAGACACTGGAATACAAGGATGAAATGTATTAATATTGTATGCGCCCTCGCATTTCTCTCATTCTCATTTCTCATATCTAGAGTGTAGTGCTCTTTTTTGATCACCAAATTCCCAAATACACTGACCTCACTGGTCTCCTTGAGTTGCATGCGCTGAAAAAGAATCATGGTTAGCCGATGCACTTCACACTCTTTGAATTTTCCGCATTATCTCTCGAAGGAGATAGAGGCTGCATTTACATTCTGTTAGTTGCGCTATAAAAAACAGTTTTTTCCAAGTCCACTTGCAGCAATTGCTCAATGCTGGTATTGATAAATTGGTTACAATTCTCCCGATAAATTATACACCAAATATTGCACAAGAGCGTTTTTTGAAATGCTGACTGAGATTACGTATTTCTCCGGGTGCAGGGTGAATGGTAGGTCATACTACCCACATTTTACTTTCTACTTCATTTAGATGCCAATAAACAATTCTCAAGAGTATTTTGACCGACAAAATAGATTCTCTCGACTTGTCTTCTGAAAATGTCTTCTCTTTTCCAGACTCTTGAAAAAGTGCCCAGAAAGCCAAGACATAGCACAAGAAAATTCTCCTTTAGTTTGCAGTACTTGTATTAGAAATGGCTTCTATGAATGCCTTTCAAAAGATGAGTGGGTTGTATAGAGCTCATACTCTTTCAACAATAGTATGTACCTACGTATGTACGCGTATATCAGCACATTCCTCAATACTTGTAAAAACTCCCTCTCTCCGAAGCCTTACCGAATCCGAGTAAGCTTCTTTATGTATTGGGAAATCAATGGAAAAAGCTTCATACTATTACTATTATTACCAGCATGACGATAATCATCATCATCGTCTTCATCAATCCGCCTTGATCTTCAAAAAGAAAGTGAGAAGAAGAAGAAGAAAGGAATCTGAATATAAAGTATTTCGGGGAAACCAGCAAAGTCAAGGAAAAGTCACAGTTATTCGGAAGAGGTTTATATTTTGCATCACCTTTAAGTACTCACGTACATGCCTAAATACAAGGTGAAAGCTCCATGCGTCTCTATTGAGAAGAAGGGCTTGACTTATTCTTTTGTTCCCAAATTTTTTCTCAAGCTTCTCTCCTCTACATGCATAATATTGTGCTGGGGAGAAAAACTCTTCGTTTTTGAAATGTCAAAGACAACTGTGCCGAGTATAAAGGACAGTTGACTTTGTCATTGCTTAAGATGAAAAACGACTTTTATACACATTTTTTTCTGTGGACGGAAGCAGGAGCAGAGTACCTTTTCTCCGTCTCCTTCATTTCAAAGTAACTTGCCTAATTTTGCGTTTTAAGGCCGAAAGAGTATACTGGGCTTAAGTGAAGACTACATCTACTCTGAGAATATTCTTTTGCCTTAATGTGTTCACATGTTGGAGTCAACTCATCTACTACTCGCGAGTCAAGTGAGCGGCATAATATAAGATGTGCTTTCACCACGCAGAAGAGTCAAAGAGAAAAAAGTAGAAGTAGGAAGTATTGCAAAAAAAAGTGCAATAAAAGAAGAGTTGTGGGGTCGCGAGTCTCCGTCCATAATACCTTTCATCTGCGTCACCTCTCTTCGACAAATGCATAATTCTTCTCTTTCTCTTCGCATTTTCATTTCATTGCGTACTTTATT
>JAHZMY010000707.1:0-13182 GCA_027743915.1 Seira sanloemensis
TTCACCGAGCAATTCAAGGAAGAGCTATCATCATCAATTTTTATGGGCAGTCAAAAATGCATTTTAAAATCAAAAGTGGTGAAGGGAAAGAGCAAGAAAAAAATACATGTGTGTGTGTGTTTTTTTTTGGAAAGCTGTCTTTTCGCCAGACCTACAGACGACTCCTCAAGTAATTCTGTAAGTAATTCTGATGGGTTTTACGATCCTTGGAGAAGTGATTTGCTAGGTGGATTGAATTTTAACAGCAATTAACTCTTGATTTGCGCCCCCATCCCAAGGAATATGGGCTGTGGAGTGCATCCATGCAGATTTCTCAAGAAACAATTTTTGGCATCACTCGACTGTGCATCTGGTCTGCCTCTAACCGAGGCAATGACGAAATTAAAATTTGTTATCTCCTCAGCAAAATTTATGAATGGGAACCGTGTGCATTGGTAAATTAATGAGTTTAACAAAGTCTTTTTTCCTGACTGGCTGGACCGTTGGCCCAAGTGATATGTATCGAACGAGACAATAATCGTAACAATAACCGTATACGCATAATGGCATCAGGAAGGATGTGTGTGCACGTATTATCATTATTATTATTTAAGCATGATCATGTTCATTAGACATTGTGGTTTTCCATTTGAAAAAAAGTATCATTTTTTTCTGTCTTCATTGCACAACAGTCGTTACAAAGGGTTATATAATAGATAAGCGCCATGATCTTGAAGCCAGATCAGCCATTATGGCTGTGATGGGAGACGCATACGAATATATGTACTTACCTTGTTGTGATAATGATAATTCAGCTTCCTCTTCCCCTTTAATGCTCAATATCAAATTTCTCGAGTTGGAGGAGTGCAGTGGAGCAGATAATTCTCTGGATTGGCTAATTTTTTTCTTGTCTTGTACGGCATATTACTGGTCATTTGAAATGGTGCTGCTGCTGCTTTGTGTTGTGAAGGAGCGTTATTATTATTGCATTGCCTTTGGGACTCTTGTGAATATATAAAACTTGATCTTGTATTGCCTTGAGGAATGAAAGGGTTTTCAGATTTCTGATGCATATTTCTCTTACCTCCACTACTACTAGAATACTGCCTCTATGGCGCGGTAATAACAGTAATAAAATGCAGGAATGACTAACTTTCCATTAAAATAATTCGTACGTTAAGACTCTCTCCTTTAAAGAGGGTATTTTTTTAGAAAATGGCAGACTCTTATTGCTAGTAGCATCCTCATCATCACAAATGTATGTAATATTATTATCCTTGTAGAGAGGAGATATGAGTTACGAGAGTGTATTTTTGAGTGTTTCATTGGTTTCTCGGTTGGATGTGCCATGCCTTCCTGCGTTGCGTGATGTGATGTGAACGTTGGTGGAGGAGAGGACGACGATGTGGATGCGATGAAGATGATGGGATGATGTGGTGGTGGTGGTGGTGGTGCATGCTCATACTCTATGAATGTGATGATAGGGTTTATCCTCTCTTCTCCTCTGGGTTCCGTGCCGTATTGCATGCTGGACTCTCTCACCGTCTTTTCTTGGCCTCCTTCCTTATTTGAATTCAAGATTAATATTGCAAACATTTTTATAGTATAATGCATGCTCGACATAAATTAACTTATTTCCCCCTCCAGCTCTAATATTATGTAAATAGTGCATATGTCTTGCATTACCACACACAAGGAAACCTGCGGTAAGGTATAAATGCTATGCACTGACGCAGTGGCAGTGCACTGCCCCACCAACCAGACTACCAGACTTTTTAAAAAATTGCAGAATAGACTTTCCTTTTGCCGTACACTTTTTTTTAATTAGTGCATATACACACATCTCAGGTGGTGATAAGCTAGGTTTAAATAAAGTTTTTTTTACTAAGCCAGAGGGAATTTTTTAATAAAGGAAATTTTTATGTATGAACACGAAACAGGGTCCAAGTACAAGGACCACCAGAGGATTATGTATCACCCGTCTGTAATTTATCAATAACTTTGATATGTATTAAATGTAATACAGGCAATTTCACCGTTTCTTTCACTGAAATAGGATTACGTTTTGTACCACTTTGTGCCGGATAATTTTCCCATTAAAAAAGTGCCAAAATACAAATGCACACACCATTTCACAGTGTATTTTTGTCAACTTTATTTTCAAGACCAGAGTCGCACAGGAAGTGCGGTGTTCTATTTAACAAGAAGGAATCAATAAGTATACAAAAGTACTTTTATATACATAAGCTGCTCTCGCATATATGCGTACATGTCCCTTCTTGGGGAAAAAAGTGAATTCATTAAAGAAGAAGGAACAAACTCTCGGGGATAAAGAAAACGAAAGGTCTGCTGCTGCTGTCCTTTGACAAAAGTAAATCTTGTGTGAATCCCTACTACTACTGCTACAAAATGCGTATATTATGTATGATGCAGGATTTGTTCACTCAAAAAACTGGTTCAGTTTGAGCAAGGTGAAGCCGATGTATTGATGCGGACGTGTTTTGAAATATGATTTAGAAGGTGAGCTGAGAAACAGCTTTGTCCAATGAGCTAATGAATAATGGCTAGGATCGTTTTTCCTCTCCTTTCAAGTTCCAACTTTTTGATCATCGCTTTGATCATCTACACACAGCCATAATAATGAGGACGACACAAAGCTCGGAGCTCTGTATAAAAAGAACGTACACCTTATAGCTGTAATATCCATGTCGAGGGAAACTTGAGGAAACTTGTCCCCAAGAGTTACATCTGTCCTCGAGACAATCGAGTAGCCAGTTCATTTTGTTTGTGGAAATACGTAATAGTATAATAATAATGAGTGGAAATACGACGTCAGCCTTTTTTGCGTGTATTTGTTTATGCGAAAATTGTTGTCAAATTGCATTGGCCAAAGGTAAAATAGTGCAGAGTGGGTAGTAATTAGATTTCATTAATTTGGTTTAAACGATGCCAATTTTCCCGTTTTACGGAAATAATAATTATCCCAAAAGAAAATGTAGGGTAAACACATAAGCTATATAGGGAAAAGACCCACATGGAAAAAAATATTTGGAAGACATTTGGAAGTCTCCTCTGGATAATGAGATGGGTGACTGAAAGGAGGGGAAAAGTTGACTTCAAGGTAGCACCACCAGAAATGGTACAAAACGTACAAAAGTAACAGTCAAATAGTTATTCTTTCCGTGTCAAGAGAGAGAACAAAAGAATTTTCCTTTGAGTTTCTTAAGAGAGCTGGAAGACTGACATGTGATAGAAATCAGTTGTTCAATATATTTCCTTTTCTACCTGATTTTCCATTGGGAATAATATTGCATCAGTTTCTAGTGGACTTGCCCAATATGTTCTCAATTTATTCCAGGTGTTAAGTACCGTTTAACTTTGCAAATTTGGAAATCAAATAAGTTTAACATTTACAGTTTCATGTCCACAACTATGCATTTGATGATATGATTATGTATGATGACTACAAGTCTTTTTATAGTTTTGAAAATGGTGCAGAGTCATTCGTCCTCCCTCTGGATAAGTACCCTGTACAACTCATTCTTTTTTGTCTCCCCACCATCAGACAAAGTACTCTCTTTTTTATACCTTGCTCCGTTTCATGTTTCCACCCAGAAAACAATAAAAATATAGGGAGTCCACACACACACAACCTAAACCTAGTACATGAGCTAACGATGATTTTGAAAATAAAAATAAATGTATCAAGTATGCAGCTTTTATCATGGAATCTTGAAAACGGAGCTTTTGTTTCCCTCAAAAAAAAATTGTCTGTGTCTGTGGTAGTAAATACTACATACTATATTATAGCATGTATATGCATGTGCAGTACAAATACTTTAAAATGTTGCTTGCTCATCTTTTCTTCTCAAGTTCAGATTGCATCCACCACCACCACGCCACAAAAAAAGGATGACAAAGAGGAGGATGATTCGGTATTTTCTTTTGGCTCTCGCCTCTAAATCAACTTTATTGTAATTCCCATATTAATTTCTGCTGCATAGACCATTTCCTCAAATTATCAGTGTCCCGTGTTACATGTTACCTGTGACTCGAAAAAAATGGAAGGATATGATGATGATGAGTATTGTTCATGAAAATTATGGTCAAAATGACAAGTCATACTCTTTTGGCCCATGTATGTATGATTTCTAAAGTGATGTGATGATTGGAATGATGTGTGTTTTGCATTGTGCCTGTGACTTATTGTGGAAAGCACTTGACTTCGTGTACTTGTCATTATTCCATTGTGCAAAAAAAAGTAGAGAGACGAGACTTTTCTCTACCACATACATACAATCATAATCGTCTCTCTCTCTCTCTATAGGAAAACTTTTTTTTCAAGATTGTAATTAAAGTGAGATCTTCTCGAACCGAATTACATTTTACATTTTTATATATTTTCGGCGCTTCAAGGCAGAGACGTGTAAGAAAACGCTGTGGAAAGAAGACAATTACGCACACGTATTATAAATCTGTGTGTGTGTGAGGAAAGGTTGAGTTCACGCGATATCTTGAGATTTGAAACAAAATACTTTTTTCACTCGAGTGTTGCTACACCTGCGAAAGTGAATACCTGGAGCAATTAAATCTACACACACAGAGTTGTTTTTTTCATAATCAATACAATTTATATAGAGGAAAATATATATATTCACGTTAAACATGATACTTCATTGCATGCGCTTGGGCTTTTCAATTCATTTCAAGGGAATTACAAAGAGCTCCGTTTTGGAATGTAAAAAGGGAACGAAGGAATTTAGTAGTCATGTCATGTCATCATCATCTTCCTCACCATCGACAGAGAGGGAGAAAAAAGGTCTCTCTTAAAAGATGTTCTCTCTGAGAATTACAATAGAGATTTTTTGAGTCAGTAAGTCTAGTAGGAATCAGTTTGTATTTGTAATGTATTGGAAGCCTTGACTCTCTCTCTCTCTCTCTCTCTATCTTGCTCAAAATTGAAATCCCTTTTTCCATCCGAAGGGATGATGATAAAGATGAAGCAAAGTCCTTGTAACTTGACCCTTCTCCTCTCTCTCTATTTTTCTCTCAAGAGGAAATATTATTATTATGAGGATGATGATGATAATTTTCTCAAGTAAAATGCGAAGCGTTTAAACGAGTATAAAAAGGTATAGAATTTTATTCCCCCTTTAAAATGATTATTTCAAGATTACATTACACAGAGAGAATAATGAAAACGGTCGCGTCTTCTTCTTCTTCTTCTCGTAAAATGGTTTAACCTGTATAAGTTTTGAGGTAACACTATCACAAGGCTCAATAGGAATCAAACATTATTTTCACTTTTTTTGGACCGGCTCAAGAAGATGTGAATTCCATGTTGCCTCTTATTTGTAATACATTAATGGTTCGTAAAAGCTGTCGTATTATCAACGTCAGGAAAGCGGATAACATGGCATAGATTGATTTATTGCTTCTCCCCTTCTCTAGATTTATGATTTAGGCAGACGAATGGAGAGAACTTGAGTCATATAAATTCATTACCACCACCACTACTACTATTTACTACTGCAACACAAGCCTTCTCTCAAATAGGCTTCATCGTGTAACCTGATTAAAAGGATGCAATTTTGCGATTTGCACTATTGCAATTCATCATCATCATTATACCACTACTGCTTCATTTGGAGGATTCTCTGAAACCAGCCCATGTTTCAGCAAGCTAATTTTCGCTCCGAGATTGATTAATAATTTCTTGCATTTTATAGTGTAATAACAGGCTATATAGGCTGCTCAATGAAATCAGGGAAAATTGGAGGGAAAAAATGTAAACTGCTACCTACACTTATTTATGGTAGTCGTACGCAGCTATTTACGTCTCATAAACTGGGTATTTATGCATGTCCTCCGTAATTTTGTAGCTTGTGCGATGTGTGTATTTACCATGTATGTGTGTGTGTGCACTCACTCAATGAAAGATTACAGAGAATAAAATATGTGATGTGGTGAATTTTTTCCTCTCTTTCCGCGATAAAAATAATAATTACCATCTGTCCGGTTTTTTTCTGAAAGTTGCAACTAAACACTAAACTTTGTATACCATACAAAGTCTACATGTAATGTAGGCTTAGCACCTGCCCCGAGAACGTGGATATACCTAAAAGTTTGTACATGCGATACTCGATGTAACACACACAAAAAACTCACTGTACGTAATAAGTAATAAACAAGACGGACTCTGTACATGTGAGTTGGCATTAAAGTATATGTGTGTGTGTATGAATATGCATTATTGATATAATATACCGTGCCATTAACATCGTCATCGTACAATGTGGAGTCTATAATTTGCCATTTTTTTCAACGTTTTCCTTTTGATTCGAGACGGGGTAAATGAGTAAGTGTGTGGATTATTATGATTAGGGAGGTTGATGAAACAAAAGGAGGAAGGGGTGCAAGACGGAGAGAAATTAGGCGGAATTAGGAGCAAAATAAATATTGCATTTTAGGTGCAAAGAAAAAAGGAAGAGTACTGGAGCATATAATGTGGAATTTCTATTTACATTATAAATTCGATAGCATTAAATAAATTCTTGGCCCGACTAGATTATTAATAATTAAAATATTTTTGACTATAAGCAATAAACCGTTTTCTCTATCGCACATATTTTCTTCGGCCTTGTTTGTTCCGAGCGCCAATTAATACGCATTTTCTAGCCTATATCATGTGGCTGTGATAGATTCAATCAAAATTTTATCGATTACGTATTTTCGTAAAATGGCAAATTTAATTTCTTCATTAGTCGATAGCGCATAATGTCCTGTGAGTTCTCGCAGCTCCGCCATCAACTCCTCCGTTCATCCCACAACCTAGATTGGACACGGGATTAATGAATGATTCATTATTATTTACCGAGCAGTGAAAATTTTCAAAGCGATTCTTGTGTCTTGTGTGTGTGAGAGTGTAGGGTAGTGTCCTGCTGAAAACGTGTTTTCATGTGGGTAAACTTTAATAGTAGAATGTATTCATGTATTTACCCTACAACGATGTTTAGAAAATATATGGAAATTTTTTGTATTGATTCAACAATGCCTCTCTTTCTTCACAAAATGCATTCCCCCTTTATACCCTCCTTACTCCAATCCAATCAAAATCCAAAATTGGCTTTGATGCCTGGTGTCTGGCTGAATCAATGCGTAGATTGTGATATGGCAGCTTTTACTGTTTCACATAGAATATTTGCATTTTACACACGATGATGGGCCAAATAAAGCTCGGTGACTCTGCGCATATAGGCTGCACATATACAGATATTGTATGTATGTAGCTTTTGAATTTAAATAGTTTGTGAGACTGGCAAAAAGGCATACTGAACAAACAAGCAACATTTTGAAGAATATTATGTTCTGTTGGTTTTGTTTGTATAGATTATAGCTTATTTACCCGTTTGATTCGATGGCCATATTCAATATTTGAAAGAAATATAGTCAGAGTCAATATGTATTTTGAGATTTGGTAGGTGCATTCGGTATTTGGAATGGCCTCCAGTACCAAAGACCTTGTCTCGCTTGAAGCGCCAACTGTTGCAAAAAAATAAAATCTCTCTTTAATGCTTTCAATGAAATTGTCCATTTCACACTTTTGATGTGCTCTGGTACGTTTCTGCTTTTAAAAAAATGAAGACATATAAATATATTGTCCGTATTAATGTACAAAGACACGCTCATTTTATGCAACCACGATGATGATGACGTGAAGTATCCAAATCCATAAAAAATTGAATGCATAACGAGCCCATGAAACCACAATTTGTATTCTCATTCACACGTCTTTATAGAAACGTCTTTTGAGACAATAAAAAAAGTTTTTTTTGATTCCTTTTAGAATGGAAACTAGACGAATGCATAATCCAGTGCTAATATAGTAATTGGAGTTGATGAGGGTGTCAATGTCAGGATTCTTCCATATGGAACTTGTCTGGCATTAGAGAGGGTGATGATCATATGATATACCTACACCTTATCATATAATCGTAATAGGCAATAATAGGAATGCAAAATAAGCTCAGGATGGGTAATAAAAAAGTGAGCAACAAGAACGAGAAAAGGGAATGAGACAGTATAAAAACCTTACTTGTTTTCTGAGCTTTTATGAGCCATCATGGTTCACAGATTGTGAGTGCGGATTGTGAAGGGAAAATGGGTAGAAAAAGACAATAAAAAATCCTTCAGTGCAGTGGTCTAGGTGAGTATGTATGTAGCCTTTCTTCCCCATTTAAATATATATAAAAACCACCACCATGATGGCGAGGAAATTGAAAACAAAGTTGTAAAGAAATATAAAATAAATTGTGTAAACGCTCCACACGGAAAATGTGTGTTATAACAAAGTTCCCAATAAAAATGCGCAATTACAACCACTTTATACGGTTTTACGAGGAATGCCTTAAGTCACAAAAGAGATGGAGATAAGCACTCTTTCAAACACACACACACATATTTTCTTCGCCTTTGATATGGAATCGAGTTGAAAAGTGCAAAAGTTGACGCGATTGATAAAGAATTGACGCAGCAAAGTGTATATGCATATACATACATACTATATGATGATGTGTGTGTGGCATATTGTTTCATTGAAATGGGAATGAATCGGGCAAGAAGAAGTAAAAATATGAAATAAAAGGGCTCTTTCATCGTTCGCTATTATTTCGCACTTATCATTCATATTGCGAGAGAGAGAGAGAGAGAGAGGAGAGACAAAAGTGAAAGAGCTCCTTTCAAGAAGTGCCATACGAAAAGGAGTGATAATGATGATGAAGAGATGAGTGTGCGTTTGTCTTTACAAAACGTGTGTGCTATATGGGGGGTCTCGCCACACATTTTTTGCCCATTTCAATTAAAAAAGCCAGTCTTTGATAATGAGGACGCTTCTCTCTCTCTCTCTCCCTCTCTCTTAGCTCTTTAGGTTTCATACCCTTGAGAAAGTCTTGGGAATTGACGAAATGTCAGATGATAAACGGGGACATTTCACGAGGTGCATTCATTACAAATTGTTGGTGGTGCAGGAGCAAAAGGAAGGAATCGTCTTCTTGACTTTTTCTTTTTAATTTAAATCAAAGACAAAAGGTTCGTCTGTATTCTGTACGCTGTTGTGGAGCAGTGGATGGTGACGATTCATTCAGAATGAATTGGGAATTTGAATGCTCTTTTTTGAATAAAATTCTCCCATTGTTGAATCCGATCCTGATTCAGAAAAAGTGCAAACCGTTTTTAAATGAATTTCCAAATGCTCATTTGGGTGTGCAATGTGCAAACTTGTTTTTATTCTGATGATGATGGGGGAAATTGAATACTCACTACTACTACTACTGCGTTCTAAACCGGGCCAAAAATATCACTACGGTTGTCCATTAATTCAATCCCGGGTCTCAATACAAAGCTCATTGTTCGATTTATAAATTCATGAAAAAGATCAGCCACCCTTCATGGAAAAGAGGGGCCCTGTATAAATATCTGTCCTTGCGTACATGCATTTGAAAAGCGTGGAACACCTATTCAAAACAAATTTCCACCCCGGGACACCTTCTATTCATGTGCAATTAACCCTTTCTCTGGTTGTATAGTTTTTGCTTTTGCATTTTGATTTCACATTGAAGTGGGACATGGACCATGCGTAATGTTGCGTAAGGGCTCCCAGGACCAGCCAGTTTCAAGGTTAGCTTTGAAAGGGTTGCATACATGCATATACCCTTTTACACACTCTGTGTTTACCATTATTCAACAATTCATTGTTTGGTGTAGCGGGATTCTCCCATGCAAAAAAAAAGCTTGAACTGCACAGGGTGTTTTGGAGATATCTGGGTGCCCTCTCCAGACACAATGTGACATGACATGAACATGACCAATGGAAACCATGAGAGAGAGGAGAAAAGTGCACTTGAAAAATTAGACCAGATTGTGTATGCCATTGTTGTCCGCTTTTTACATCAAACAAACAACACACACACACATTCAAACGTCTCTTGTTGGATATATTTTTGGTACAAGAGCTCTTCAAATGTGGACCATTGAAATATCGTATTTTCAGCATGAGCATTGAAGGTTCTGTGGAAAAAAATTGCGCTTAGCATTTTATGACGATTCTATTCTCTCTCTCTCTGAAGCAAGCTCTTGGCTCATCCGCTGCAGCGGAAAATGTATTGTGATTATTATTTTATATTAATAAGGGAAATATACACGAGGGGTTGGAAGTGATAAATGTAACAACAACATTAAAAATATTATTGTATGAAAAAAACAAGTTCACATGAAATTCCGGTTGCACACTTTTCTTCGGTTTTGGTTTCTTGGTTTCAATTGAATGCTCTCTCTCTCTCTCCCTTCACAGCACAAGCTACTTCTCTATCCGAACATGTGTAATCCTCCATGTAAATACGGTCCGAGAGTGCGAGTTGAATGGGCATCTTACGCATTGTAATTACATATATATCTCGTTTTGAATTAATATTCATGCTCCGTCTCGTATTTATGATTGCAATAAATAGCCATATCGTAAAAATAAACACGGTATTGACGCTACAGGGATTTATGAAGCACCGGCAGAAACCACCCGGGAAGCGTAAGTGTGGTTTTTTGATTGATTGTTGTTGCTCATTCTGCGCAGAGTATTGTTACACCATGGGGAAAACAGGATTTGTGCTTGCCTTGTTGCCTCCTCCCATAATATAAATCAAGAGTTGCATTTTTCAGAGAGAGAGAGAGAAGCTCCTTTTTCAGTCCCAATTTACATACGGAGAAAATGAAATGAATGACAATGAAAAATAATAATGATGCAAGTCTGCGCAGTGGAACAAGGACAGTTTTGTAGTAATTGTAAATTTGGAGAAAAAGTTTTTTTTTCGCCATATGCCATAATATACGATAGTTGTGTATGTGAGCATGAGGACAGTGAGGTTTCAAATTCTCTTTTTTTGGAGTGTGTCGTGAATGATGATTGACTTGAATTGATAGGATTAAATATACGAGTGGCTGCATTTTCACATTCTGGAGGTCCAACATTAACTCACAGTGCTGGAGGAAATCAGTGGCATGAGGGTGGCCTCGCGACGAGAGGAAGAAAATTAAGCAAAAACACTTGAACCCATCTTGTCTCTTTTTGAAATGGCAAAAGGAAACGTGTAAATTAGTCTTGATTTGGTCAATAAAGTGACAAGGATGAATGAATGAAGCTAAAGAGTGAATGAATGAATCTCATATATATAAGATGATCATCGCACACTCTAATTCTGGTCACACACGACGACGCGTCAACTTCAACTCATGTTTGGAAATGATGATGGTGATGTGATGATGAGCAGAGTGCAACTTAACTTGTGACTTATAATTGCCAAACTTTGTGTTCCCTCCAAAAGCAGGAGGAGGAGGAGGAGGAAATACCTTGTTCTCTTGTTCCAGCGAGCGTGTACATAAACAGCTTCTGGAGTTCAGGTTGGCCAGAAATGATTGTTATTACATATTTTACACTCTGTGCTGGCAAGGATGCTACTCTGCATTTAACCAAAATGGTATTATTACCAGAGAGAGAGAGAGAGAAGGCCGGTGTGATTATTTACAGCTCCCACTTTTTTACATCGGGTGTGTAAGTAAGTATCTACTCGATAGCTGTGAGGATGGGAAAAAGGGTGTATTATATAATTTTTTGATATTAAGTATAAATGTTCCTTAATGGCAATAATAGTCATAATGATGATAATGGTCTCGGTACAAGTAGTCAATTGTGTGGTGGCTCTCGAAAAACTCTTCCTTATTCTCGTTCCCCTGCCTGCCTTTTTGATATGACGATGCTGCTGACTACTTCTGCGCTGAGGGAGAAACGTTACATCATTGATTTAAATGAGAATGAGATGTTGTGCATGCACCAAAGTGGATGTTGCTGCTCTCAGTGCACTTGCCATGATTGGATGGAGAATCAAGTGGCATCACAGAGAAGCTGTGTGATGTTGGTGGCATTTTTTATGGTACATGGGCATCAGCCTGGCAATGCCTGCGGTAGGTCTATAAGAAACCATGTAACAAAAAATATACTCATGTTTCAATTCAATAAGATGTACGCGATTGTTCAAGTTATTCACTTTTGATAGTGGAAAATCTCTGAAGTAGTAGATGAATAGATGCCAGAGAGAGAGAGCAAAAAGGAACCAGATGGAGGTTCGGAATCCACTGGGTTTTGGATCATATGAGGATTATTTAATGACGTGACATGATTAAGAAATTCAGAAAGTGTGGTCAGGTCAGAGCAAGAGAGAGAGAGAGAGAAATTTTTGTCTCAGAGTGGACATTAGGACACCCAGGAACACCACTCAAAGTTCATGCATTTATTCATTAAAGCAAACCTCGGGAAAAAATTCGCATTCTCAATTCACACAAAGTCAAGTGGGCACCAGACTCAGACCCAAATCTCTTTTTTATTTGCATACGACTTTAGCCAGCTATTCGTGTCAATAACGTGAGCAGAGAGGGAGAGAGAATGGATTGCGTTTGGTATTTTGATTTGGCCAAAAAATGTGTATGATAATTTAATGTGATCCATCATCCTTCGAAGCTGTGAAGGTACAATGTTGTACTTTCATTGAAATAATAATGTTTTTTTTGCAGTTTGTACACTGTACAACCGTATTATCACTGTCAATAAAGTCTTTTATGAAGTGTTTTATTATTTTCGTCATTTTCGTATTTTGGAGGACACGTAAAGGATTTGGACAAGATAAGGAGAGAGAAATACTCTTTGGGGGTGTATGTGTGTACGTACACATATTATGCACTAGTCACTCCATTATGCTTTCTGCTCCACTGCTCTCCTTACGTAAGGTAAACAGTTTTGTTCAAATTGTTTGCTTTGGAATTGGACGAGTAAACAAACAGAAAAAAAAACGTCGAGATAGGGATCTTGGTCACTTGACATTATTCAAATTTTCCAGTATGTGGTCATTCATTCTGCGCGAGTCTGGCGTTTGGCGAGGCAGACGAAAAAAATGTACCTGGGTATGTGTCTATACACAAATTTTTCTCTCTCATCTGTTGATTCCAAGTTTGGATTTATCATTTGATTAAAAAAGACTCGGAGTAAATTAGTTTTTCTAGGTATAATGCTGCTCATGCAACACTTTCCTCTTTTGATATACTTTTATTAAGTGATAACTTCATATCCTCTCATTTATCTCGAAATTGTTTATACTAGACGGA
>JAHZMY010000708.1:0-11810 GCA_027743915.1 Seira sanloemensis
TGTGAAAAAGTGGTGGTTGGTATGCAGTCCAAAATGTGATTACAACTCTAGGGAAATTGGCGTAATTGACCGAGGCAAATGGGAGAAGCGGTGGGATGGCTTGGTTCAATTAAGGCACATGTCCGTCCGGAACAGTTGCACTTGTAAACAATATGAACGTGGAGAGAAAACGGGTTCCAATCATTTCGACGTATTATCACTATTACTTATTGAGAGTCGGCAATAAAGTCTCTTTTACTTATGATGCTTTTGGCTATTTGTCCGTCTGTCCTCGAAAACGATTTCTCGGAAACCCAAGTCTCAAAGATGTTCGACGAAATCTAGCAAAAAAGCTTTTTCAGCATGCAAGATCTGATTTTTCCTTTTAAAATGGATTAAGGTCGTTTTCTCAAAGAGCAAGAGTTCGTAAAGAAACGTAAAAAAATATATTGCAGGTGAATATGTATTTGCATTTTATTCCATTCCTCCAAACAAAATTCCAGCACTCACCCAACTCTTCCCGAACCTTCCCTCAGCTTCCCCGTAAATCGTAAACAAAAGGCTTAAAACACTAATTTCATTACATTTGCATTCATCAAGCGTCCTAATAAATCCGATTACTCTGAGGACTTTTTTTTTGATGCGGTCATCACTTGGAAAAAAAGATAGAGTGTGCTATGGCTTTGAGCTTGAGCCCTCCTGTCAACATCACAGCGAAGGGGACTTGCACAAATGAGCTTGGGTGGGTAGATACACCCCGCCAGATAGTCTCCGTGGTTTCCTATCACTCATATACAGAGCAAAGTCAACGGTTTCAATTATTGATGTCTAGTACTAGACGAGATGAAAAGGTAATTGATGAGATGAGTTTTTTAAAGAGTTTTTCCCGTTAAACTCATCCAAGTTGAGTTTCCACGGGAAAAATAAGCTTTTAAAAATGAAAAGGCTTTTTGCAAAAAAGGACTTTTTCCCAACTTGTTGTTGGGAAGTGATTAAGTACAGCCACGTTATCTCTTTGTTGCAAGGCCTGTGTATGTAAAAAAAATCACCATCATCATCACATCACCATGCATGTATATCTATGTGTGTATTGATCGAGGTTATTTTTTTTTCAAGAGAAATTCAAACTCATGCATGGCCTCGAGATTGATATGAGTAATAATATTTTTTGGGTAAACACATTGTTCCCCATTCTCAAATACCTCTGCTCCCGTGCTACAACTACAACTTGGAGCAAGCCAAGCACACCTAATTGAAACACATATGGGGTACGGAAAAGCGATCATTGATATGTCATTTTTCCCCGTCGACAATCTCTCTCTCAGTCTCAATGCTCAACGCCAGTCAGCTTTCAGAACGCGCTGGTATATGGTAATGGTTTGTGCGCTTATGCAAATCAGTCTGAAGGGGGAAATCGTGTGAGAGAATATAAAGTAAACATTTTCACTTTAAGTATTTCCCTCCCATCCAGGAGATTTTGATCCAGTGCTGGAACGAGAGAGAGAGAGCAGAAAAATTCTCCAGGGGAGTCCATACTGACATCAAACGAAATTGGTAATGACATGTTTAATTCCAAATGGATGAAATAAACCAGAAAATCCTATTAATTAAAATGTTCTGCACTGATGCAGCTTGCTTCCTCTCCGTCTGTTGGGGGGTAGGAGTAGGCCATACCCATAATAATTTATTTTTGTCTGTTCCACATGCACCACACGTCACGGGGGAAAAGGGATTCCGAACTTTTTTTATCTATAAGTAAAGGCGCAGTGCATCTGCTGATCAAGAAAAGAGAGAAATATATATATTTAATGTACAGTCGACTAGCTTCTCNGAGAAATATATATATTTAATGTACAGTCGACTAGCTTCTCTCTCTCTCTCTCTCTCTATTTGGCTTGATTCTGCCGAATCCTTTCCTCGCTCGAGTGTAATAACAAGCAAAAATCAAACAAAAATGAGTAAAAAAAACCGAGAGGAAATTCGCGGATTTGTAGGTAAAAAAGAGAGAAAAAAGGTTTGTGTTTTGTATCCGCTTTTCTTGTCTTCCATCATCCCGATGGTTTTTCATGGGTAACCCACTTGTCTCAGCGTCAAGCCTACTCACATCCAACATCACACAACTCTCTGTGTTTGGCCTTGGCCTTGCAGGAAAAAAAGACGCATAAACCAAATATGTGATAGACGTGTGATGGTAAAGTATTGGAAATTAGATTATGATTATTCATTGAGAGCGACTCTGCTGCATCGATGTAAGTACGTGTGTGAGTGTGAGGGGGCTCAAAGCCAATCTGATGAAATAGCGAGGAGGAACGTCTTCATTTAAAATTTTCGCATGAAATCATAATGCAAAGATGATGAAGTGTAAATATGTATGGTATAGAAAAGAAAAAAAAAACTATTTCATCTCTCTCTCTCTCAGGTATTTAGGTATAGTCGTAGGTGTTGGCTTTGTGCTTAATAAGCTTATTCATCATCTTCCAAGATTCTCGAGGCTCTGGAACTTTTGTGCCGCAGTGGAATACAACAATGTATCACGGCTCATCTAAAATTGACGAAGGTGAGACATGAAGAAAAAAGATGAGAGGGAGGTTGTGTGAGTGTGTACATGTGAGCAAGATTCGAGTTTGAAAAGTCTCTGAAAAGTGGCAAGATACAAAATCCTCTCTCTCTCTCTATTCTTTTCTATGGATGTGCTCCAGATTGTTTGTCTCCCTGAATTGAATGTGTGCCTCTCAGCTTTCTCCAAAACGAGGAGATTGCAAAACGTGCGGGGAATTATGAGTCGAAGGACATGGACCAGAAGTGAGAGAGGCAAGGTGTTGCTCTATGCTAATCAGAGAGCAACTGAATCATGAATTATAAATCTCAAATAAAAAATAAGTAGAAATGCATAATAAGTCAATGTCAAAGCGGGAAAAGGGTAAAGCTACAAGTGGCACAACACCTCAAAATATCAACGAGAAACTCGCTCAAATATAATTCAGTTAGAGAAGAAAAAATTGATGGAAAAGAATTTTTACATATTATTATAGCAAAGCTCTAAATACGTATGTTCCGAAAATGGCGAACAAAATTGAAAGAAATTTCCTTTGTCAGTATTTCGCATTTCTTATCTAAACTCATCTCCGAACACCGAATCTGTATTTGTCAATAAGCCTTGTCATCTCTTTATGCCATAATTGAAAAGACATTTCCAAACTCAAAAGCAGTAGTTTATTTCACTGTATTCTTATCTAAACTCATCTCCTCCGAGCACCGAATCTGTATTTGTCAATAAGCCTTGTCATCTCTTTATGCCATAATTGAAAAGACATTTCCAAACTCAAAAGCAGTAGTTTATTTCACTGTAGCCCAGCAAAAAAGATGTACAGAAAATACATCTTCAATATTCAAGTACAATATTTTATTTACTGTTGCCTGCTGTAGTTTCAATGTAAAGAATTGAAATCCCCTTTTGTATATTGTTTCATCAATGCAGTGACTTTTCCCATTTAAAGGAGATTTTGGGTGCTGAAAGACTTTTCTAGCTTCTGCAGGCCGTGAGTCTCCCTACTCACGGGCTCGTATTTTCGCATTGTAAATACAGCCACACTGTGCAAATATTGAATATAAAAAAAGTTGGAACTCTCTCGCCATTATAGTTGTTCGTGGAACTAGCCTACATACAAGTATTCAACTGGTGATTTATGACTTGAAATCGGAGTTGAGAGCAGAAGGAGTTCCACGATTTCAGTGGCACACACTACACACACTACATATGAATTGAGAGAGTAAAACTCTCTATTTTTTCCTCTCGAGAAAAGTTTTACCTTCATATTATAAATGTACCTTCATCATCCACCCAACGTAACATTTGTGATGGACACAGTCACACTTTTTATGAAAACTTTTTGTGTGCAAAAAAACTTTATTTTGCCTTTTCTCCTTTTCCCCAAAACATTTAGACGCGATGATGATGGTCGGATGATAGATGATGATGCAAGACCACCAAAACTTTTTTTTCATAGTTCAGACTTTTTCAGAAGCACCAATTCCACGTGAAAAAAGGATCCATCCATCCATGGGCTCTACATGCATAATATTTTTCACGAAGAGCGTTTGAAAATTCGCGTACAAGCTTCAAGTCATAATAATCATAATGCTTCCTTCTCCCAACTCGAACGCTCATGTCAATGCAATATGTTGTGAGGATGGTAATGGCAATGGCGCTTCTAGCCGCCTGATGATGCTATATGCATAATACGGCACAAAAGCAAAAATACATAATTTACTTTTATTACACTTTTTATTTACCAATTACACCAGGCTTTGGAGAGAAGGGAGAAGAAGAAATTTTTTTGGTGGTGGTGGTGGTGGTGCAATAGTATGGAAAGCGCAGAGTAATGATGATCGAGAGGAATTAATACGGCTGCAGGACACATATTTACACTCTATTCGTCAAGTCTTTGATACGCCACCACAGTAGTATGGGCTGCTCGCCGCAGGTTCCTTACACCGTCGACCGTCGTCGTCATTATCATTGGAAATGGCGAGGAGGCAAAACCACACGCATACATAAATATACATAGATCAAAAAGCTTGTGCATACAACACAATTCATTTCGATCCAAAGTTTACAAGAGCAGAAGGAGAAGACGAAGAAGAAGAAGAAGCGAGAACATTTTTTATGAGAAAAATTGCATTCGCCGAAATATTGCATTTGCCCACAATGTGAAGAGAAAAAAAATGTTCATGGGATTTCGAGATGCCATTAAACTTTTCCTGCTTGGAGGCATATATGTATACGGACTACAAATGGAGGTTATGGCCAGTCGAATTCAATATAAGACATGGGATGGGAAGGATGCCTTTTCAAACTCATTAAAATGCCTTGGGTGTAGAATGCAGCCCTTACACTTGAATCTTTTATGTCTTGGGAAGACAACTGGTGAGACAATGGGTCGTTAAATTGTGTCGTATTGGAGAGATTTTTTTGGGGGAAGCTACAATCCTGCCTTTGAAATGGAGAAAAGAATCTGTAATAACCGAAGGAATTCTTGCAAAATTATTTGCAGCGAAATGGGTGATTTATGGGAAGTATATAGGCTGCGGACGTTAGGGGCGTGGTGAGATTTTAAGATTGCATCTAATCTTTAGCGTATAAAATGCTTTAATTGATTGTAGTATTGCAGCTATTATTCCACACTCCAGATTTTTCTACTTGTTGGAAACAGTTTCAAAATCATGGTTTTAAATGAACAAAAATCTTTAAAGATAAACTTCTTCGGATAAATTGGCAAAATTGCAAAGCTTCAAATTTTTATCCTTTTATTTACGCATTATATCGGATTCAATTTGAACCATTTTAAAGCTTTAGTTTGCCATAAAAGCGCATCGATTTTTTCCTATATCAAAAGAGCCCCTCTTCCGCGACTTATAATTTAAGTACTTGTCGGATTGCACTTGTATGGCCTACACTTTCCCTGTAATTTTGACATTCAATGTGAAGAAAAACACCCATTTCAATCTAATGCTGTATGACTTATGTAAACTCCCTTAAGCGCAAAAAGGTGGAAAAACAGAACTGCTGTGTGGCTCACGTTATGATGATTGTGATTGCATTACTCGAATTAATCCTTTTCATGTTTTTTTTCACAAGCTCTCTAAGAGTTTGCTAATTGTATTTAAGCCTGTGCAAAAGTCAGCTAAAATGAGAAGATCCCTTAAAAGAGCTTGTTATTACAAATGTGCTCTACACTCAGCCCATATTATTATCATTATTACAGCCATATAAATATTGAAACTCATGCAGCGCGTAGCGAATGAAGCAATAATTTTCTGTTGATACTTTTTTGTTTTGTGCAAATACTCGAGCAAAAATATGATGGTATTGGGTGCATTTAGCAATCTCGGAGCTCTCCTATCAGCATCCCACGAGATATAAAAAATGAGTATTGCCAACAGCCTCTTCGCATCATCATCATCATTATCATCCTCCCTCTCTCTCTCATACAATCACAATCTTCAACAAAAAAAGTTGTGATAGCGAAAGCAGAATAACAAGCTTGCGCCGCACTCACGGCTTTAATTGAATAAATATAAAATGTGTAACAAAGTAATTTGAATATTTCGCCTTATCGAAAAAGAACAGCTAAATCACACGTTTTCATACGTATCGTATACTTTCAGTCTCGCTTCTGCCTTTCAGCTCCTTCACTGCAATTTTTGTTGTTTTTTTTCTTTTCTACTTGTTGATATGAAGGAGTTTTGAAAAGCTGTGATTTTGCAAGCTTATAGAGAAACAGTTTTTGATCTTTAACTCAACAAAATCTGTTGCGAATTGGTTTGTAATTATTGGCAACCAGGCTGAAATGAAAAGGTCACGCCTACAGTACACAATCACGTCATGGTACACATACATATTAGTTAGCCACACGCAAAAATGACAACTTTGGGGAAGACTCGTAGTCGCCAATGAATCGACATGTGCAAGAGTGTGGCAGCAGTACACAGTACACAGACACACAAGACTTTCAAGATGGGGAAAAAATGTATGCGCGAGAAAAATCTGGCTGAAACTGGCCCCAGTTCTCACCTCATCAGCGAAAACATATTTTTCACTTTAAAGCCGTCTACTTCACAAAATATCGTTCGAGTTTCTTTTTGACATGTAACCGCTAGAAAGGAAGGAAAAAAACTTTTACTCCCGTCATTTGCCTAGGTAAACGCTCGCAAATGGAGAGAGAAGAGTTTCGAAATAAGAGACTTTTTCAAAGAAGTTCAAAAAGCGTTGAGAGAATTGAAGGAAAAGTTTTTTTTTCCTTTTAGATCGCCACCGTAGTTTTCCAAGGTAACAGAAACTGTATATGTAATTATAAAAAAAGGAAAATGTCTATTTTTCCCTTTAATCAGAGCACAAAGGGAAAAAATTAGGACTCCTTTTTCCTTCTCTTTTATTGTGAACTAATTTACTGATTTTCAAAATAAAATACAGCAAAGAAATCTGCGTCAGTAATGATTCCAGGAGCTAATTTATGCACGAAACGAGAGCATTTTGAGAATGGTTTGAGCAGTTGAACGAATTACTTCAAATATTTAAACAATTTTCCAACTTTTCATTTTCAGAAGCAATCCAACCGTTTGTAAAGCACGGCAACGTTCAAAAAACTTGAAAACTGTTGCGCCTATTCCAAATTCCCATTACGTATGCAAATGTGCTGGTGTAAAATGCCATTGAAAGATGAATAGCGACCATAATTTGTTCTACGTAACTTGGATAGCTACATACACACCTACTTATTACATCGTGCTACATTTTCCAGGCAGTGGCTCATCATCTCCCAGAAGCCTAGGCCCATGCCAGAAGCTGTAGACTGAGAGATTGTAAAAGTGGCATGCTTTTTAGTAAACCACAAAGCACATCCCCATCCTCTAACTTTGGATGATATTAAGGAACAACGACAGCGATAACGGTCAGCACGCGGAGAAAAATATTTATTCCGCGAGTTCTAATTTAGCCACAAATTCTCCTAAAAGAACGTCAAAGCCTTTATTTTTCGATGGAAATCAGAAAAAAACATAAACTTTTGTTATTTTGCTCTCGTTGCTCATGGTTATGTCACGGCTCATGTCCTCTCTCACCCAACAACATATTTTTCGTCTCGTGAGGAGCTCTTGAGCTGCTTTATGTGCGGGATAAGTGGCTGACATACACACACACTTGTAAAAAAATTGTTTTTTTTCAGGTTCTTAAACGACATCTGAAAACCTGCGAGGGGGAAAACACACATCTCTCACACAAATATGGAATTGGGAAACTTGAGAAAGTTGACAAAGAGGTTGACGTCATGTAAGCCTTTTTGCCGTTGTTTACAGTGAGTCGACATCCTCTCGACAAAAAAAAACTTGAACAATGATCAGAGAGTATAAATATGCCTCTCTCTCTCTGTCTGTTGGTAGCGAGTGATCCTCTTTGTACCGATTATGATTACAGAAGAGATGGGAAATCCTCTTTGTGGCATATGAGTCTACCTCTGCGACTCATGTACATATATTTGCTTATCATCTCAGCATGCGAGTTTACTTTGATTTGATCTCGCACACGTCGCTCCTTCAACCCTTTCCAATCTTTTTGTCCACTCTCCTTACTCGAATACTACCGCCTCCGGAGAGACAGAGTTATTCCAACAGATATCATCGTCTAGTCCACACAAACTCATCTCTTTTCCCTCTCTCTCTCTCTTTCTCTCCACTTAAATATACTTTTTTCGGAAGGTGTTCGCAGAAAAAAACTGATCTTCTTTGGGATTGATGTTTGTTTGCTTGTTTGCGCACGGGGAGAAATGAAGTGCGCTACACGGGGAAGAGCAATACACTCGTTCTCCTATTTACAAGGTTCTCACAGAATTATTTATATGTAGCTCAGGAGAAAAAAGCGACAGACAACAAACAAGCGAACAAAGAAATGGAGAGAAAAAAATTGTAAGTATGATAACAAGATAAAAAAACTTTAAAAGGAAGCAAGAGGCTTTTCGCGAGGAGGACGTCCTTGCGAAGAAAAAAAAACCTGTGAAAGCGGACTCAACTCTTGAGTGGAGAGTGGGAGATAGGAGTAGCTACTTTCTCCGAGAAAACATCAAATGTGGGCATTTCACGGAGAAAGGGCTCAGATGAAGGGAACGTTTTTTTTGCTTTCTGAGAGAGAGAAAGACAAAGAGAGAGAAAGGGTAAGAGAATGAGATGAGGTGAACATTAGACTTTCAAAGTTCAGAGAGAAATTTCCATCAGATGATGAGGGATCACAAGGAAGAAGAATGAAGGGGGAAATGATAGGAGCCTTGAATTATTTACAATTTAATGCGGAGAAAGAGAACATGAAATTTAAAGGGTGAAATTCAACGCTTCGGCTGACGTTTATAGCTAACTTTTTGGACGGCCGAGTCGAACTACGCTCATGAGCTTCGTGAAGGACACCGAAAATCAACGTTTTCCACAGGCATAATGGTCAGGGAAAAAGGTTTTTTTTCTTTAGCAAGAGCCGTCTTTTGCAAAAACTCTCCCAACACTTGTGTTGCTGGAGGCGAGACCCACACACCAATTTGCTCTCTTTCCGCTTTTGTTTTCCCTGGCTTTGTTCCCGGTGTGCACAAAAGCCTATTATTTCAGCACACAGGTCCAAGTCGAAAATGTGTAATTAAAAGTGGCTTATGAAAATCAGTGACGTGGACAGCCGGCAAAATATTTGCTTTACATGGAAATGTGGAGCAATAAATAAATGATGGTGAATCGAACCTCTCTCTCTCTATCTCTCTCCAAAGCACGTCATACACTTTTCCCATTATGACACTGTCATTATGACAATTGCTTATTTGTCTCTGCCACTGACATTGAAATGCAGAGCGTCAAAGAGAAGCTCTTTTTTGAAAGGGCTGGAAATACATGTCTCAATCCATATCCCTTTGGTGGCGACAACATTTACGCTCATGCAAACACTCCAAAGTGATAGGATAAACTGTTTATGCACGTAAACTTGTTTCTCGGGAGTTAGAACAAAAACAAGGCTGGGAAGAAACTCTCGTCCTCACAAACTACACACATAAATACAACCACTCGAAACATTTTCTTATGTGTATGTGTGTGTGTGTAGTCTCACCGACCCGTCAATAACTCTCAAGGTTACGTTGAAAAAAAAATATTCGCAAAAACTTTGTTTGGCTGGAGGCATGTAAGTAGTAGTATGAGCACACAGGGAGAAAAAGTTGACAGGCTGTCCGAACAACAGAAAAGGGAAGCTTCATGGGAAGCCTTAAGGGAGTTTTCAGGCAAATAAGCCTTTTCCTCAAAGCCATTGGGGGATGGGAGATGAAAGTGAGGAGAGAGAGAGAGAAAAATGGATCGACGGCTTCTTGGATCTGGTGTCATGTCATGGTGACGGTGAAAGTGACACTTTTCACGTGTTCCAAAAGAGAATGCCACACAGTACTACACCTTTCCTACTCTCAAATTCAGGTTCATGGCAATTTTTTTTAAAAGACGAGTGGATGCACTAAAGTGGTGGGCCATTTTGCGCATAAATTATTTCGCAATTCCCCCCTGGAATGATATGACGATGATGATGGGAAAAGGGAAATCGTGTTTCAAATTCATAACTAACGACATTTTTATGGACGTATTGAGTATTGACACAGAGAGAATGTGACTGCACGGTGGCATATTAAAAAAGCGTCTCGTATTAGTCGTAAAAATGGAGAAATTAACCGTTGCTTCAACTTCAGTCTTGGGGGTAATGAATAGTAATGACATGGTGAGAGACTATAAACTCTCTCGAACAAATATCCACTTCTTTGGTATACTATAGCCTCACAGAGCCGAGAAAACGAGAAAAGCACACAAACTTCTCTCAATTATCAAACAATTCACAGGTTGTAAAGTGAGCGCTAACTAACTACATAAATATTCAAATTACGCCAGTCATTTTCCCCCTTCTCACGGGATAAATTAGCGAGACGTTTAATGTAAAGTGCTTCAGTCTGTGTTTTTTTTGTTGGAAAATGGCAGTTCTCAAGTCCACGGTAATAGATGGTAATGGATTAAGAATTCATAGACAAGTACTTGACAACGACTCCTGCCATTTGAGCTTATTCTTTACTGCACATTTAATTCCAATATGCTTTCAGTGAATCTATATGATTTTTTTCGCCAATGTAGAGCATTGTTTGTGTGTGTGAGTGTGTGTGTGAGAGAGAGAGAGAGAGGGACGGAGCAAATTGAGAAAGTCCAAATACACTTTTCTTGACTGTAATTGAAGCAGAGACTATGGGAATCTCTGCGATATGGATGGCCGGAGACCGTAACATTTTTTCTATTTGCACAACGCACACACAAGCATTCCAGACTCGCAAAGTCGTTGCACCAAAAACTCTGAGAGACGAAGCTCAAGGCTGGAAGCTATAAGGCAAGCCTCGGCATAATATCACAGAAGCAAAAAGGCATATGGCAAAAAGCTCCTGCTCTTTGGGGCGACGTAAGAACTCTCGCAGAAAAAAAACCGTCTCCAAAAGCATGGATTCTTTGGAGAGTTGGATGTTGGATACTTGAGGAGATTGAACTTAGTGTGGACCAATAATTAAAATGATTATGAATAACATCCATTTTTCTACAAGCAGCTTTCACAATTACATTTACAACCTGCATTTTCAGCGATTATTCAAGCGGCATGACATGGAATAAACTACTTGAGACAAAAAAAAACCCAGCAGCAGCAGAACCAACAACAACATGGCCCATTTTCTCTCCGCTCATTATTATTATCCCTTCAAAACATACACAACTTTTCTCCGGTAATTAAACTTTTTCTGCCCGAAATTGCCCTGTTTTTCTATCCATCTGCGCCGTGGAAGCTAGAGGACTGTGATGCAATATAAATTTGTTTTCCATCTCCCTCTTTCTGAGAGTAATGGCGGAGAATGGCCATAAAAAGGCAACTTTTCGCTGTACAATATGTGTACATGATGAGGTTGTTGTTAGCGGTCAACGAAGAGAGAGATTCGTCCTTATCTCCATTCGAGAATAATCAACCCCTATCCTTTTCTCATTCGATTCTCGAGCGGAGGACAAAGGCAGAAAAAGCCAATATCCTGAGCCTATGTGGCTTGCTCGATCCTCTTTTTGCTCATGTCCTGTGTCTTCTTCCGTGCCAGCTTCCTTTATGGCGAGCTCAGGAATAACAACTTCCGCCAGGCAGGGCCATACCATCGCACACACAAATACATTTTGTACATTGATATGAGCACGTCATAATATTTAATTCCACAATAGACACAAACATACATATATATAGATCTTTCCATAAA
>JAHZMY010000709.1:0-10841 GCA_027743915.1 Seira sanloemensis
AGAGATTAACGGCGTTGACTACACCTTCCTCAGCGTGGAAGAGTTCATGCAGCTGGAGCGTGACGGAAGTCTTCTCGAAAGTGGAGTTTATGCCGGTAAGTGGATTTTCTCTTTTTTTCAAAATGACCTCACTCTCGTTTTTAACCAGTGAGATGAACTGCGGGAAATGAAGCCTGGAGTCTGGCCTCATCATCTGTAGGTCTCTCTGTATCTGCATGTTCTAAATCTGGCATTTGCCATGTCACCTCCATCATCTGGTCAACTCAGAACTTAGGAAATACAGAAATCTAACGCCAACTGCTCAATTTAAATTTGACATGAGATAAATTATTCATCGTTGATTCAAATATTTTTTTTTGCAAACGACAAGTCTAAAAAAGAATGATATCGATTCTAATTTTTTGTTTAGCAAAAAAATCTAAAAAGTTTTTTTTCGCTCAAAAAGTTGTGTAAACGTCTTTATTATTGTTTTCACTGAATATTTAAATTATTTGTGTCGAACATTCGCGTGAGAGCAAACAGAAAGAGCTGGTTTCGTGTAAAAGTTTGTGTTTATCTTAGAGGTTGGCAAGAATCTCCATTACATTTTGCACATATTTCCAGAGGCAGTCGAAACCGTCGTAGCATTAAAAGAAAAAGAGACTAAATATTTATAGAGAGAAACTATGGTTGAGTTGTGTGCAGTCTGTTTCGTGATTTTTTTAAAGAAAAAAAGATTTTTCGTTTTCCTTTCTTTTGCGTGAAAACACTCTTTTTTATCCACTTTTTGCTCACTTTATTTATTCAGATGTGTGTTGGGTTGGAAACATCCGAAAATATTTTTGTTCAACTTTTTTTCTGGGGAAATAAAGTCTGAAGTTCCAATGAAATTTATTTACTTTATTTGAAGAGTGTGTAAACAAGGTGCAAGAAAGGAGAAATGGTGAAGATGCTTTACTCGTTTTCCACATTTCAAACTTGAATGCGTTTTCTGCAACTGCAAATTACTGTCTCTCTGGAGTTTTGTGTATTTTTTTGCCTCACGCACGGTCTGATTTCTGACTTCGATGAAAATCCGAGAGAATAAACTTGTCAAAGGAAGATGTACTTTGGGAGAAAATATATTGTGGATAGGATTTTTTTCGAGGAATATTTAGCTGGGGGAACTTTAAACTTCAGAGAGACTAACAAATCCTCATCATGCCCGCGATGCCTCACGAATTGCATGCAAACAATAATAATATTATTAATTTTTGAATTCACAAAGGCTTATTTTCACGAAATAAGGAAATTACGAAAATTAAATAGGATGCTATCGATGGTTTTTAAATAGGTGCGCTAATTTAGAAATTTTAGCGACAGATTCTAATACTGCTGAATAAAAAATATTTACCAATTGATGAAATACTATCAGTCTGCTCATGGCATACAAAGAACTTTTCTTGTTTGTCAAAATGTTTACACAAAAGAGTAGAAAAAAATCAGCGTAATTTCTTTTTTCTTCATTTTTGTTTCATCTCTCTCATTTTTTTCCTTTCTCATCTTTATTTAAGGAAACCACTATGGCACTCCGAAGCCGTGGGCTCGGCTCCGTGGAGTTGGTCCTGGTGGCGTAGGCTCATCCGACATGGAGACGGTGGATGGCGTGGGCGGGATGCACGGGATGCTGACGATGGAGAACATGGGCATGCCTCCTGGAAAAGGCCCAATCCTTCCTGGCATGCATCCCAGTTCGGAAGGGAAGCGACGGAGGAATCGGTCGAACGTGGAAGCGCTGGGTGCTGGCGGTGCTGACGACGATCCGCCAAGTCCTCACAACCCGAGTGGCATTGGACCAGGCAACTCTCTCTACTCACCTTCACGTGTTCCTCCACCTCAGCCTGATGAACTTGGCCCACTCCCGGCGAACTGGGAGATGGCCTACACCGAAAAAGGCGAAGTCTACTTTATCGAGTGAGTTGTCTACATTTATATACATACTTACTTGCGTTCTATGCGATAAAGTCTATCATTATTAAAGTGTATCGTTTCAAACTGCTCGGATTTACGTAGGCAATGTAAAATCTGAAATACGAGTTTCATGGGCAAACTTTTTTGGCTCTTTGAAAAATCAGAGTGCATAGTGAAAAGTAATTAGGTACTTCTTTTTATATCTGCCAAATTTTCGAAAAAAGTGGTGGATATTTTGCTGTGATTTTGTTGTGAGCCTGTACCTCAGGCATTATTCGAAACTTAAAAGGACAACTTTGTTCGGTTTTATTTGTTCTGAAAACTTTTGATATGAAGTATAAAAGTAGGTCTCTGGAAACTTTTAAATAATTTTCTACACTGGTTTTTATTTAATATGAAAGAAAAACACACAAAGAAAGAAGACATGCTAATGCCTTGCAGCGTTTTATAATTCAAACGGGAGAGTTTCTTAATGTGAAAATACAAACGGCAGTCGTAGGGAAAGATAGAATATTATTATTTGATCATCGAGCAAAATTATATCGAAGAGCAGTTGGAGCAAGTGCGTGTAAAGCAATGAAGTGTCTAAACGATTTGTGTGGTCTGGTCTCACTCTGCAGTCACAACACGGGCACCTCGCACTGGCTCGACCCGCGTCTCTCCCGCGTACAAAAGCTCTCTCTGGAAGATTGCGCCGACAATGAGCTGCCCTTTGGCTGGGAGAAAATCGAAGATCCTCACTACGGCACCTACTACATCGACCACGTGAACCGGCGCACCCAGTTCGAAAACCCGGTGATTCAAGCGAAAGCCAACGCGTCAAAGTCCGGCGGCTCGCCACCCTCTGCCACGGGCAACGGAAATGGGAACGGGCTCAGCACTGACAGTGAGGCGGACAGCACCTCCAAGTTCCTCCCTCCGGAAGACTCCCTGCCCCCAGGGGCCTACCCCCAGTATCCCCACCGACGCCCCACAAGCCTCTCAAAACCAGCCCCACCTGCGCCCAATCCAAAGCCTCAGAATCCCAATCGACTCAGCATCTCCCAGCAACGGAAGACCCCCGTCGCGGAAATGGAGGGAAATCATAACGAACTTTTGAGTCCATCACTCCATCAAGGAGGAGGAGGGATGATGCCCGGCTTCCCGAGCGGCTCCAGTGGTGTCAGCGCCAGCAGCAGTAGTGGCCTCCGGGTCAAGCCTGTTTTAGACCGGAGTGCATTCCGCTTCTTCACAAAGGACCCGACGCAACTCATCGGCGAGAGAATTTTGACAACGCTTATTGCTCCGGTAGACCAGAGTGGAGGGAATGGTGGGGCAGGGCAGGATGGGAAGAAGCATGTAGACTGGGCCATTAGACCTGGAAGCCCGGATAGCCTCACGCACTCCGCACATAGTCTTCCCGAGCTGAGCAATGAGAGACTGGTTGACTACGTTGGGAAGCAAGGGGGTGGGAGGCCGGCGAGTGTGGATCTGCTGTTGGATAGCCCGATGCATCCTAGGGAGAAGATGAAGCATGGCTTTAGCTCGCAGGATACTGGCGCTTTTCTCACTGTGCTCATTGTGAAAGGAGGAGCGGGCTTTGGCTTCACCATCGCGNGAGAAGATGAAGCATGGCTTTAGCTCGCAGGATACTGGCGCTTTTCTCACTGTGCTCATTGTGAAAGGAGGAGCGGGCTTTGGCTTCACCATCGCGGATAGTGTGACGGGGCAAAAGGTAGATACGAATTACAAAAAATAAGGATTTAAAAAATATTTTGAGCCCTCTTGTATTTGACTAGATTAATTAAATATTTTTTTACACCTGGCAAAATTGTAGTAATATTGCAAATCTTGATTATACCAAAGGTTTATTTTTGAAAAATTGTTGACAAATTTTAAATCATATCTCCATATGTTCTTCCTTTACCTCATACCATTATTTTGTGTACTCCAGTGAAGCGCACAATTTATAATTTTTCAAGAAACTAAACACTGATTTGTTATTATCTGCCGTAGGTGAAGAAAGTTCTAGACTCAACTCACTGCGGCGGCCTCGAGGAAGGCGACCGCCTCATCGCCATCGACGGGATTGACACTCCGTGGTCTAAGCCACACGCAAGTAGTCCAAATCCTGAAGGACTTTCCAGTAGGTCGAGAAGCCTCTCTGACAATCCAGCGTTCACCTCCCAACTCTCCGTACAACCACAAGCTCTCCCCTTCCTCCGGCATGGGCCTGATGCCTCCTCTCAACTCCTACGGAGATCCGAACCGAATCCTGCCTCCGCGCTCCTCAGGCCTCTCTCCTCGAAGTAAGACACCCACCGCAGAGCTAGCGCGAGGTAGACCGCGTCTCCGTGACAATCTACCCGAAAGACCAAAGACTCCCTCCCTCCTCGACTCCTCCGGACAGTACAACGGGCAGGCGCTGTTCAACGGTGACCTCCACGCGCCACACAGCCCCTTCCACCACCACCATCATCATCACCAGTTCCTCTCAGACCGGCTCCAAGGTGGTCCAAACGGGCATGGGAACAACGGCAATCCCGGCTCGAACGAGGCCGGTCCCGGAGGAGATCTCAACAGTTTACCCGTGATCCGTGACTGGATAGAAATGAGCATCGAGCTCCAACGGCGACAGGAGGGATTCGGCTTCCGAATTGTCGGCGGGACGGAGGAAGGCTCGCAAGTCTCCGTCGGCCACATAGTGCCAGGTGGGGCGGCGTCTCTGGACTCCCGCCTCCAAACCGGAGATCAACTAGTTGCCGTCGAGGGCATCTCTGTTATTGGTGCTTCCCATCACTCCGTCGTCCAGCTGATGGCCCGCTCCGCCTCCGCGGGCAAGGTGCGCCTCACCGTTCGCAGGCCAGTGTATGGAGGGACCAGCAGCAGCGCCCCTAGTGACACCGTCGCCACCCCCGTGCACTCCCCTGGCGCTGGGGTAGGGGGACAGGGTCAGAACAGCGTGCCCGGCTCTCCCGCACCACTTCACGTCACCTTGACAAGGCAGCCGAGTGAAGGCTTCGGCTTCGTTATCATCTCGAGCGCTTCGAAGGCAGGCGCCACCATCGGGAGGATTGTCGAGGGGAGTCCTGCAGACCGCTGTGGGGAGCTGCATGTGGGCGACAGGATTCTCGCTGTGAACCAGTTGGACATCTCGCAGCTGCACCATAGTCAAGTCGTTCAGCTCATCAAGGACTCGGGACTCGTGCTGACCCTGAGCGTGTTAAGTGTTCACCCGACCACGCCTACCGGGAGTGGGGTGATGAGCAATGCGGGACAACTGCACCCCGTTGGCATGAATTCACCGGGGGGAGGCGGTACCGGACCGGGGATTGGGAGTTTAGCCGGGATGCCTCCGATGCATATGCACCATGCGAGCATTTCACCAGGCGAGATGGAAAATTTGAGTTTGAAGGATAGTCAGAGTGGAGAGATGGGCACAGCTTTCATCTCTCCTGAGGGCCACCCCATTCACTTCAGTTCCAAGTAAGACTTGTTAAAAATACTTGTTGCAATCAAAGTATAGGTAATCATTGATTTGTGAAGTGATTTAAGCTAAATGATGGTTTTGAATGTGCAGTGTGAGTGCAGCATCCTCATATCCTGACACGCATGAGCAAGTGTTCTCAGTCCAGCTGGCGAGAGGGAATCGCGGCTTCGGATTTTCCATTAGGGGCGGCAAGGAGTTCCAGAATATGCCGCTGTTTGTGCTCCGGCTCGCTGATGATGGCCCCGCTGCGATGGATGGGAGGATGCAGGTATGTATTTATTTTGTCTTTCTGTTTGTAGGTTACCATTTCCGCATGTCGTAACTTTCTATTGTTCTTCAGGTGGGTGACCAAATCCTCCAAATCAACGGGATCAACACGCACGGGATGACGCACGCTCAAGCGATACATTTAATCAAGACGGGTGGGGCCAGTGTCCATTTGTTGCTGAGGAGGGGCTCTGTCCCATTCCCGTTTCTCAATCAGATGCCAAACTTGAGCAGTGGTGAGACTACAAAAATTACTTATTCTCAAACAAAATCACTCATAGTTTAAGAAAAAAAGTAAACCAAGTATGATGTGGAAATACTTACTGGAGATTATTGTCGCAATTTGATTCTACTATTTTTTCAAACTAATCATTCACTATTTGGGATTTTCCTTGCATATAGTTGGATTCGGAAGTAGTAATGGTCAAGAGGAGGAGCAATCTCTGTCAAATCAAGACGGGTGGGGCCAGTGTCCATTTGTTGCTGAGGAGGGGCTCTGTCCCATTCCCGTTTCTCAATCAGATGCCAAACTTGAGCAGTGGTGAGGCTACAAAAACTACTTGTACTCATAATCAAACAAAATCAATCATAGTTTAAGAAAAAAAGTAAACCAAGTATGATGTGGAAATGCTTACTAGAGATTATTGTCGCAATTTGATTCTACTTATTTTGTTCAAACTAATCATTCACTATTTGGGATTTTCCTTGTTTATAGTTGGATTCGGAAGTAGTAATGGTCAAGAGGAGGAGCAATCTCTGTCGAATGCGAGTAACAACGAGCAACAGTTCATCAGTCAAAACGCCGCTTCAATGTATCGGGACCATCATCACGCGGGCTTCTAATGACAAGGGAGAGCCGCACGTCAAATCTCTTCACAATTCATTCATTCATCACTACAGCCAAATATCATTTAATACGTAACTACTACAGCGATGTCATTTTTATACAGTATGTAGCCAAAACATGTACATAAAATATAACATTTTTTATATTGATTCTGGACATAATTTCGCCTTTTCTACTTAATTTTTTAAAATTAGGTTTATGAAAAGTATATTATATTTGATTGTGAGCCATAACTACTAATTGTAAACTATGAGCATTTAACTAGGTTTTACAACTTGTGGAAATATTTTTAATTTATGCTTTTGAGTCAGGATATAAAGCATCCAATATTACGTTATCAAAATGCGACTATACTTATGTAAATAGGTTTCATAAATTAATTTTCAAGTTCTGTATCCGTAATAATATAAATATTTGCATTTTTTAAAAATAGATTTTATTTAAATACAAGTAATTACACAGGTTTGTTCTCTCTTTTTTATTTTTATTTATTCAACTTTTGTGTATATTTTGAGTTTGTATAAAGATCCTTCCAGAACAAAGTGTCTTTCATTATTCAGATTGAGTTTTCAGCATGTTAATAATAAATGTTTTGTACAGATCCATTGTGCAGTAATAATTTCTACTATTTTCGTAATAAGTTAGGCTACAACTATATATTATTGTGTATTCCGTTAACTGTTCATACTTTTTTGTGACTTTAATACTTAAATGTTGTTCCCACTGGCTATCAAGCTGGTTGTGCCTTGTGTTAGTGTCCACGTCCTGCCTCTGAAAAAACCTGATCTGATCAATGATCCCTTTCCTGTAAAAGTGGAGTGAGAACTAGAGATAAGGGCCGTTATTGGCTGTGCTGGCTGAGTTTGGAATGGGATGATCCATTGTGACATGGATACGTACGTGTTTATCCAGAAACTTCAGTAAGCAATAATTGGTTTTTAAACAAATTAAAATTGTGCACAGTGACTCATCTCATTCGATACTCAGCGGGCGTCGAATTTTTTAAAGGTTAAATTAAGATTATTTTTAAAACCTATATTTTTAAAGGAGTTGATATAGTTTAAGTGTCAAAAGTACACACAGACAGTCTGATTCAGGCAGCTCAAACTTAAGTAAACATGTTGTCGATGTAACGTGCATGTGAATTATGTGAAGGGGAAAGTTTATATTAATGACGTAATCAAGGAAAAAAACTATAATATAGTTATATCGTGACAAGTAAACCCTTTTCTATATACGTTATGTAAAATATATTGTTTAGTACTGTAGCGATTCTCGCCAAATAAAATACAATAGAGAAAATTTTATATTATATAATATAAATAATATGAGCTACCGCATGATAATTACTTACTTAAGTGGCAGTATTCAAAAGTTTAGGTACGACTACGGAAAAAATTATCTATATGTATTCAAGTGAAATTTTTATAGTGACTCGGGAGAAAAAAAAAGAATCTGAGCAATTAAGGAATTACGTACAGTGAGCATGAATCTTGGACTGGACTAATCTTTCCGTTTTTTTTTTTAAAAAGTAAACAATGAAATTTTTGAATGAAATGAAGATTCTCTAGTCGATTTTAATGCATGTTGGAGTCGAAACTTGATTTTCTGCTGAATTTAAAAAAAAGGAATTTGTAAATTTGTTGTAGCCTAAAAGTCTGAGTTTGACAATTTGAGTTGAGGCCAAGTTTGACTAATTAAATTTTTAAAATTTAAAACTTGTTTGCTTGCTGTAAACGTTAATGAATTTTTTACAATTGCCAAAAAATATGAAAAAGTCCATTTTAGTTCATTCAAATTTTACACGGGAATCATTTTGTAGATTTCAACGCGCCTTTAAAATCGACTTTATAACGTTTTCCAGATAGTTTTTAACCTGTCATTACATGAAATAGTGTTCCATTATAGCATAAATTGACTAATATGAACTGTTTCACTTTTGACCTGTACTCAAATATTTTTGAAAATGTATTTTTATACAGATCGGCTCATCATGTCGGATCCACGTTAGTACTAAAGTTCTCAAGATTTTTTGTGTGTGTAAAACAATAACACTATTTACGAATTAATTGGCAGTTTGCACCCGTCTGAACCAGTGAAATAAAGGCTTTGGTGGAAGGAGTTTGTATGACTATTTATATTGAGCGTTGTGCATTTTGTTGATTCTAGATTTTGTAAGACTTTTCTCTTTTGAAAGCAAACTTTTTTTTCCTCCACTTCGACTTTGTTTGTACTTTCTCTTTTACTACTTTGAGTGAACCGATGTAAAATGTACAACGCGATTACATTCATAAAATGTGCATGTTTTTTAAGGGACGCAATTTTTTTAAAAATGGTTTAATTGCTTTCTCTTGTGTTTGTGGTGTGTGTGGAAATCAACGAAAGGAGAGAGACTCTTTTGTGAGGGTGTGACTTAAGTGTTTGTGAATTGTACTGTTTTGTTGTTGCGACAAAGAATAAAAAATGAAATATTTGCTTTTTCTCGGTAAATAAAGCGTTGTTTGTGTCATATTTTTTTCAAATAAAAAATGCATTTAAAAGGCTCTCACATAAAAAAAAGAATTTTCAATTCCTAGGAATAAATCTGTACTGACTACGTACGTTTTAGCTCTCTTTTCTGAGATATGAGTAAAACAAAAAGCTGTGTCTGCATTTTGCTTACATTTTACAATCTTACATCACGCTAATAGATATTATGCAATATAAACATGGAAAAACCGTGACGAATCACAGTCAGACTTACTATATACCAATTCCAATGAAGTTCAAGAAAGGCGATCAAAATGAATCTCTGACACGTCCAGTGCGGTGGTTGACCGCCGACTGGCCAAACTAAAAGCAGCACGGATTTGCGTATATCGGAAACTAATGGCAGAAACAAGCGGAACATTGGAGTGAAGCGGAAGCGGTGGAAATAACTCAAACGGCCTATAGCCTTTTCCTCCGTCATGCATCATTCCATCCAGCGAGTCTCCTATTATTTCATGGAAATCATCATCACGAGGAGCCATTGCGAAAAGTGCATTGTCCACTTGGAGCAAAAAGTAGAACAGTTCTAAGCTCTGCAATGGACATGTATGTACATAGGTTAGTACATACATACATAGTTCTTACAGTCAACGGGGCAAAATCAAATGTACTTTTACTTTCACCGTGGAATGCTGAGAGCGGAAAAGGTCACGAAATACGAAGTGGGGATTTTGGCCAATTTTGTTAAGCCGAGCATTTGCCAATTTTAACAATCTTATTTGTTCGTTGCTCCAGATTATAATGTTTTTTTTTGTTGAGAGAAAATTTAAATACCTACGTCAAATTCATATTTTATGTCGTTGAAGTAACAATACGTGTTGAAACCAAATATTTATTGCTTTTAAATAGACGTAAACATTAAAAAGTACGATTAGAAATAACAATTACAAAGCTGAATTATGTTTCACATTGCCCCGAGAAACTACAATCCCAACCATGTGCTTCCTTTGTGGAAAATGACAGCGTTCACAAATCACCCAGAATTCCCATTCCATCTCTAGTTGAAACCATTTCCATCCTCACCGTAATTTGTGAAGCTGACGACGATTGGAAAGATTGATTCTAATTGCGTCGAAAATCTGTGTGCTTTCCATTCCATTCTTTGGGGAATATCATTTATTTTCCAGCCAGTCCCTTTGGCCAAGCCTCTTTGCTCGCAGCTCCTTTTTCTTCCCCGATGAAATTGAAAGTATGTTTCAGCGTTGATATGAGTTGTTATCAGAGGGCTTTTTCTAGCTCCTCGAATTGGATGTTTTCCTCCCATTAAATCAGATTGGTCGGAGAACACCAGATATAACGTGAGTGGAACATGAGCTCCACGCAGTGATCCATTTACGTCTTGATCAAATTAGTAAATTGGAGTCAATTGGATGCTACATGTACATATCTAAAGCAAGCAGGCTATTGTTCCGTAAATCCTTTATCCCATACAAACCGAGTCCATACAAAATTTTGACACAAAATCTAGCAAAATTATTTATCAACTTTAATTTCTACTCAGACATCATTTAAACATACCCAAATATTTTTTCGCAAAATTACGAAATAAGTTTAAGGTAAAGTACACAATATGCAAAATTTGATTCTCTTGAAAAGTTATTCTAAGGAACTGATTAAAGCAGACTAACAACTACTCAACCTCATAAAAATTGCTGTCGTCCGTCCCAGCACCATTTCAAATTTCAACTTTAAATCTGCTCATCGCATCTAACTTAATAATGATCTATGGCTAGTAAAGGGCATCATCATCATCCTCCTTTCATCTCTCCAAATTGTATTATACTTGGGACTCAATCTCTT
>JAHZMY010000710.1:0-21272 GCA_027743915.1 Seira sanloemensis
AAGCCCCTGCACCAGAGTACGGAAGGTGCTCACTCGCAAGGTGCCCCGAATGCTTCGGTTGATCTCAAGGAGCAGTTGAGAAAGGCGTACGATGACGCACTGCATTTTTGCCAATGTAAGTAGGACATGCACATTAAAATTAGAATGCTTTGTTTCCGATAATGAATACATAGTATAAATGCACTTATGGTTTCTGCGTTTGTAGCATTTTATCATTTTTTATCATTTTGAATCATTTTTGTCAAATGTCAAATTGGTATTAATGATATAATGTTCTTAGGTCTAACTCCTGTTCCGGATGAGGAAGTCTTGCAGTTGTATGGCAGTCGAAAGATTGACGTTGCTTATATTGAGCCACCTGGCCAATATGGAAGTTCAAACATTGAGTACGTTGTCTAATTTAAAGATGATTTTTTTTTGTTAAATGGCATATTTATTAGTGAATACATTTGATTTTTTTCCTTAGGTCTATGAACATGGCACAATTGGCCGACTTATTTTCTCTTCCTGAAATGAATTTATTGTGTAACGTAACCGAGTATTTAAGGCAAAATGGTATTGACTATCATCCAGAAAGTCTGTTTCGGGATGTGAAGGTTCGTAACCTTTTGTAATGAAATTCGAACTCGAATAGTTTTTGCCATTTCGGGTTATAAAGTTAAATGGGATTTTTTGCTTTTTAGGAATCAGTACAAAGTATTCATCCAGTCATGCATCAGATTGTGACAAAAAATCCGGAACAGTATTTAGAGTATGACCCTTTGGTTCGAGAGTATCTGAAGACGTTAAGGGACAATGGAAAGCAAGTTTTTCTAATCACAAATAGTCCATATCATTTTGTGTAAGACAGATTTCACTTTGCAATATTAAGATTTCTTGCACATATTTTTTTAAAATTATAAACTAATTTGGCGTGTTGTAGAAATAAAGGTTTAAGCTATACGGTTGGTGAAGACTGGCAAGACTTTTTCGATGTGGTTGTTGTCTCTGCGAAGAAGCCCCACTTTTTCTGCAGTGAAAGTATCCCGTTCCGAGTATACGACCCGGCAGTTAACGCACGTGCGTGGGAGAAAGTTTCCAAAATGGAGAAAGGAAAAGTATACTACGGTGGAACCTTGAAGCATTTCCAAGCTTTGACTGGTTGGAAAGGTGAAAAGGTCGTGTATTTTGGAGATCACGCGTACACAGACCTGGCGGAGGTGACGCTACATCATGGTTGGAGGACTGGTGCTATAATTAAAGAGTTAGAGGTGAGAATATTATAGCCAACTCAGTATTGGTTTTATGCAACTCAGAGAACTTGGATGTAACTTACAATTTCTTAAATTGTAGTATGAAATCGAAACGTTAAACTCGCCTGATTTCAAATCAGCTATGAACTGGCTGCAGTTTTTGACTACATTGCTTGAGACGTATCAGGACATTGAAGATCCTGAGGCCCAGGAATTGATTAAAGGATGGTGGCAAGAAAGAAACAGAATCAGGTGAAAAAAATATGAAAAGTTTGGTAGAAACTCAAGTACTTATACATATGTATGTATGTAATGCTTACTTTAAATGTCAATTCGTGCGCAGGAAACGGACGAAGGTTATTTTCAACGAGCAATTTGGCAGTCTATTCCGAACCCATTTGAATCCCACATTTTTCTCAAAGAGGCTATTCAGATTTGCTGACATTTACACGTCCTCCGTTACCAATTTGATGAAGTACTCAACCCGCCACACATTTTATCCTCGAAGAGGTACTGCGCTTGAGCTGACATTGCTTTATTTTATAAGCAATTATAAATAATAATTTAATTCCATCTACTGTATACATATAATGATTTCAGGAAGTCTAACTCAACCCGCCACACATTTTATCCTCGAAGAGGTACTGTGCTTGAGCTCACATTGCTTTATTTTATAAGCAATTATAAATAATAATTTAATTCTATCTACTGTATACATATTATGATTTCAGGAAGTCTTCCGCACGAGTACAGAAGCTGGTTTAACTAACGTCTGTCTTACACGGACGTTACTTTAGAGGTTGACTGCGTGATTCCTATTGACTTTGCCTTCTTATTGGTAAATCGTTAAAATTACAATTCTACCATTAGAAAATCGGTTTTATTTGTTTTTGCCTTTAGCTTTTGTTTTCGATGATGATCGCAATCGTTTTATATGAAGATGCATGAATGATTCACATAGGCAAACTAGGAGTAACCAACTTTTTTTCCTACTGATACTGATGTTTTGTGTTTTTTCGCATCCTTAATTCAATTCTTTAGGTTGGATCGGGAGAGGATTTCAGTATTGATAATATGTGTAGTAGAAGGAGTAGTAATAGTAATATGTGCGTGTTGATTATATTCCAGGAACCTTTCTTCAAGAACGTGGTTCAACTTAAAGTTTTACTCAACTGTTGTCTTCTTTTGTTCAAAACATCGTATGAAGTGTTCACGCTTTCCAGTACTGCAGAAATTGAGAACCGAAATTGTGCTTATGTGTGTCCACATAAGTTTTTCATTGCAAGCCTTTTATAGTCGATGATCCGTTTCAATCGCTGCATTGCCGGGGAAGTTCCATGCAGGGGTGAAAAAATAATGATTCTTGTGCCTCTTCAATCCATTCGGTTTGCTTGAGCTAGTAAAAAAGCTCTCATTATCACAATTGCACTCTATACGTGAGACCATGGATGCTTTAAAAATGACAATAGAACTTGTACGAGCACAATACTGCTTTTGTAGGATTCAATTTTAAATGGAGGAGTAAAGAAAAAAGTGGTTAAGAAATTGTTTTAAATATATGTATAATGCATAATATTTGTCGCCATCAATAATCTTAATAGACATGGGTTCGATTACAAAGTCGTAGTTTGAGTTTGCTTATGACTCGAACAAGTATTAGGGATATAGTTTAAACATTCAAAGTTATTTATCTGCGTACAATTTATTTCTAATTGACACACGTTCATAATACGAACTCGTATTATTGCTCATTCATTTTTGTGCGACAAGCACACTTGACAAGTTAATATTTGGTTATACTTGTTGTGTTATCGTTGAAAAGTAGATAGACTGAAATGTATACAATAGAAATACTAACGTTTTTGCCTTGTATATTTAATGAAAAGAAGGTTTTCCAACTTTGCAAAATAACTCTGTGTAATAATTTTTTTATTACGATAACTTTACGTAAACTTTCTGAAATTATAAGTTTGGCTACTATCTAAAAATTTGTTATTATGTACATATTTAATATTTGTTTAGTTTTACTTAAAGTTGATTTGCGGGATACTGTTCCCTCCAGTTGTTGTCCCTCCTTAGTCTCGGAAGGACGTACTTGAACCCGACAAAAATTATCGCCAAGAATAGAGAGAAGAAAACAATGGTCACTGTAAAATTAAAATATTACATGTAAAAGAACTGTATTGAAATAAAATATTATTACTATTCGCATTATTCGAAAGTTTTCCGCTTACGAATCACAGTTACTCCAGTACTGGCTCCTTTCGAGCTATTATTGCCCGAAGGGCAGTCATCGCCACTTGATGGTGGCCTGTCGTTTGAATTTCCGTTAATCCAAATCCTCTCTTCGAATCCGACAGAAACGTGTTTCAAAGCGCGAATATAAGTTTCCAGACACGCGTCGTCAAATCCTAAAAGAAAATTATGTAATTAAAAGCATTATCCCTTCATTGGCATTTTAATTAATGTTTTAATAGTGGTACCGATATTGTTGTTGGCAGTTTCATCCCACTTTACGTCTTGCCATTTTCCCAGTGTAAAATCGTAAACGCCTCTCCCCTCGTACAGGTAGGTCGGGATGACGAGGTAGTAGTCGTCGGTCAGACTTATATTTTGCAGTCTCGGAACGCCCTCTTTGTCATGTGTCATCCTCATGTTTGTTAGTTTGGGAGCGCCATCAGGAAGGGTCGAGATGTAAACTTCCATACCATCTACGAAACGTACCATCTTCATTAATAGCTGTGTAATTATTAAAACTTTAAAGTTAAATTGGTTTTTAAGGTGCATTGTACTTGAAATTTGCAGAAATTGTCGCCACTGTTTCACACCAGCCTTCGAGGGATCAATTCCCTTCACACTTTCTGCAAAAACGTTCCACAAATCTTGGCCAAGGATCTTGACAAGATGCGCTAGATTGTGATAGGGCAGCCACTTGTGCATATCGAATCTTGAAATTCTTTCTAAAATTTAAAAGTGCACATAAATGAAATTAAAAAAGTATTTTTCTGTATGAGACTGATTACAAATATTAGTGAAAATTTTATCGACATTTTTAGTTTACCCCCTCCTATAATTTTGTCTTCAAAAAAGGCTCCACCGTGCCATACTGCATGAACTGGAAATTTGAAAGGGGTAGCTGGTTTCTGCAAAGCACAGTTGACTATCGCATCAGCCATGAGATTTCCAAGATTGCATTCCTGCTTCCAGCAAATCTCGCCCCCTTCCAGGGTGACTCGAGAATGACCGACTGTGTCTTTGATCGCTTCGTCTACGCTGGATTTCCACGAATTAAAAGTGGGGGAAGCTGCATTGCCAGCTGCGTTTCCTGCAAATGATATGTTTCCCTCAGTGTCAGAACTTTTTGCTTTCATGTACGATAATAATAATATGTAATATTATGCAATGTATTACGTGGTTCTGGATAAACCATCTTGACCATTTTCCCTGTTGCGCTTTTAAAATTTCCAGTGGTTCCGTCAATGTCGACTACTAGCCTTCCGATTGACGACCCGTACCTTCCAGCGGTCACAATGTAGCCATTTTTCCACTTCATGGGATACTCCGCTGTAATTAAAAAGGTTAATATTTCTCACTATAAAATATCTTTCAAAGTTTGATTTGTGCTTCTCACTCAATAAATCCTCTGAAGTTGATAGGCCCATCCCAAAAGCTACTAATCTGACTTGTGGAACATTGTCCAAAATTTCCTTTGCCATGCTCAGGGTTCCATCGCCAATGGCTATGAATGTTTTAATATTAGAATTTTGGTTGACAACTCGCTTTACGTTCTCCGTCACATTTTCGAATTTAAGTTTCCCTGGAATGGAGAGCCTCTGAAAAGGACAGTTGCATCCAAATTAAAATTATATATTCTAATCTGCATACCTATAATTACTTATTTTATATCGTCTACCTCGACCGTTGGCGTAGTAAATCCAATCACACCTATTTTGAATTCCACGTGGTTATTGTCAGGGTCCGTCAATGAGATTATGTTAATGTCAGCACGATTAGCGCAGAAATCCCCTTCCGTCCCGTCGTAATTTTTTAAGCATGTGTTGCAAAGAGTGACGATTTTCCTGTTTTCATCCTGGCCAACTTTCTTGGCAAAATCTAAGGCTCGGGCCACCCCTGCGCCGAACTCCTTCATTCCAAACGCCTTACCAAGAATTTTCATTTTTAGTGAAAAAAGTTAGAAAATCTTATTTAAATTCAAAATCTTTTTCATACCACTGCATCAGGCTTGTAGTGGTCTCGAACCAGTTGTGCATAGTCTTGCCATCCTTTTCCACCCTCTTTCACGGGAACCCATCCACTTTCTCCTCCAATTACATTCCCAGTTGACAAGGTCAAGTTCTGAGTTACCTCTTGGTCAAACGGCTCGTAGAGGTGATGAGCAATACTGATGACTCCACCGATGCATTCTGTTGTTTGGTTGTCTGGACATGGCGTTGGAGCTTTTGATGAGTTTGAGGTTCCTTCCTATAACGTAAAACTTATTCACCATTTTCAGTTTACCTTGGAGGAAAAATTATGATTAATGGCTTACCAAAAAACTTTGAATTTGACCACTGATATCATTGAAGTGTGAAATGCCGACTTTGAACGCCTGCGTCCCTCCGACCAGGACGGAAGCAAGTAGAAACAAATTTGTAAGACCTTGCATTTTTTGAGTTTTTCAGTTGGCGAGACTCATAACCCAATATGTTCGTTGCCGCTTCCTCTAATCCCTTCTGAGTCCAAGTTCATGGATAAATGACAAGCAACTTTTTGTCGTTTTTGCAGCCTATCATCATGTGAATACAATGCTAACCTTTACACGGCTCAAGAGTTAGTATTGATCGTAGATACACTTGACTAGAGTGTAGCCACAGTCGATATCTCTCCATAATATATATTTTCAGTATAAGTGGATGATAAGAGATTATCACTTTGTTTTAACGAGCATTCATGGACCGTTAAAACATTTTTTCGCTTACTCGTCTGTGCGAATATGGATAAAGGCAACATTTGTACACTTGCCATTCTTTATTCGCGGAAGCCAAAAAGGATTCAGTATTCTTTCCTGGAGTCGGCCAGAGGGGATATATGAATTAACTAAATGGGAAAATACATGATTGCAACAGATGCTTGTGACAAGATAGGGTTTAAAAAACTTTCTACTGAAGCGGTAATGCGTGTGGTGTGACTTGCAGTGATAAAGTATCTGAAAGATGAGACAAAAATGGACAAAAGTTTCTCTTCATGAACTTGAGATGGGGATAGGATTTACAATGTTTCATGATCTTATCACATTCTCAATTGAAGTCCTTTCTAATACTTGAAATACACTCTCAAAGTGTCAAGAGGTTACCTTCATTTAGTTCGATGTACCAAAAGAAGCAGTGACCTGGACATAGAGAATCTTAAATATAATTGGAACATTTTTGCCCACTAGGATGATTTTTTAAAATCCCTTTAATTGCCCATGCTATAATGTTCGAAAAAATGCCATTTGTACGGGTGTCGCTATATGGACTGAGGTAGATTTCCCAGAAGATTAGCAAAAAATCGATTCAAATGTACGTACATACTCATTGATTCGTCGTACCGGATTTAAATGTTTTGATCTTTATTATCAATTGGACTCATTATCTTTTCACCAAAATTATCGCTGTATATGATATAAAATTACTTATCTAAATTTCAAATATTCCCTGAATCTGCAGGTAAAAAAAACTTGTAGACATTTAATAAAAAAGTTTCCAACTCTGTTTCTGATTCTTTTGAAAGGGGGTCCACGTCTTCCTCTTCCTGCCGTTGCTATGTTTAACACCAATGCCTGTTCCCTTCACGATTTTTCCCAGCTCGCCGTACCCTGCCTCCTCCCTCAACTTGATCAAAACTTCGCGGTTGAGCTCCTCCTCCCTGTGAACCTCCCAATCTTCCTCTCTGCTGCCTAGTCTCTCCAAAAGTGGATTCATTTTTGTCTTTTGCTTCCCCTCCAATTCCAGATCCCCTACATCAATCCCCTTTTCCGGATTCGCCGAATATTCGATAAGCCTATCCGACGGCCCCTTGAGTTCCACAGGGTCCGCGTAGATTGGCTCGTGATCAGCGTTAGGCTTGTCTGTTGTGTATGCTTCGTCATATTTCAAGTAAATGTCATCACTTTCATTTTCATATAAGTCCGGCTCAGGTGTAACCTCCCCCATAAGAATTACACCGGAACTGGAAGAATGCGGGTAGTAGTTGTAGTCTGTATAGAAAAGTTCGGGATTCACCCATGGCTTTGCTGGTCGGCACCTGAACACACTCGATGGAGGTAAGGGCCAGCTCCTACAACAGCGGAAAATACAATGGAATGGTTAATACCTGAATTAGAAAAACCAATAATGACGGGGGTATATAGGTTATGGGCGAGGTTCGTCAAATACCCTTACGACGTTCCTGTCCCTGTTGCACCTCCAAGTTTTCTGCCCTTCACTTTCTTTTTAGAGTTGGGCATCTTGTTTTTTTCAGATTCAGCATAAAGTTTCAAGTGGATAAATCACAGTCGACCTTTTGGATCTTTATGTTTTGCGTTTTCCAACCTTGAATGCGGTACTCAAGTGACATAATCCAGACGTGAGTATGAAATGTGACTCCCTTCATCACGCAGAAGTCGTCTACTCATACTTCTCAGCATTTTTATCTGAAAACTGTGAGGATTAAATTCCTACGAGGATTAGCAAGCGCAATAAATCTCAGTCATAAAATAAACCGAAAGCTGCAGAAGTGACTCAAAAGTTTAACGCAAATAAATTAGAACAGGGAAATGGATGGTGGAAAGCAAACCTTACATTAGCTCATAAACCTGATTTGCCACAAACCTTAGCTCATCTAATTTGTTTACAAGATTAGACTAAAACTTACTCATTTCGTTTAAAAGCATTTTTCTGTACAATATTTGTGCGAATGAAAAAGTGGTTAGTGATTATGGAGTTGCTGAAAACCGTACATAACATTAGAAGGTGTGAGCGAGCGTTTTGTAATTGTCACTCAACCTAATGTACATAAATCCGAGAAAATTGAATCCGCAATATTCCTGCATGTATATATAAGCTGGAAGATGTGATGTACAAGTATAAGTAAAAATTTAAATTATCAATTGTACTAATGATTGTACTTTGCGTATTTGCATGGATAAACTCGCCGTAGTTCCTTAAAAAATTGACCAAAGTAAAGTTTTATAGCAGGAGGTAGAAAATTTATCATCTTTATTTATTATTTAAAATTTATATTTATTTATTACCACATAATATATTATACTGATTTTATTTACTTTGAGATAAATCTGAATCATTGTGCTCATGCCAGTTTATTTCTTTGAAACCAGTTTCAGCTACGTGTACTGGTATAGTTAAATCATGCCCTCCAGAGTTCAGCAAAGATCGTGTTGCCAATCCTGTTTGTGAATGCAGCGGAAGGAAGTGAAATTCAATTTTTTTGTTGATTTAAACCATTATTATCATATTTTCTGATGACTAGTAGCGACTTTGATTCTGGAGATTTAGCTACACAGATATATTAAAGATTAAAATTGGTGCATTAATAAATGCATGTGAATACATATAAGCGATAACGTGATATCGAAATTCCATGAAAGTAAACCCATTTAAGCGGCCAATACATGCAACGATACAAGTTTCATGTGAACGACTTATGGCTTGAGCAACTCATATTCAAGGTCCAGCACAACACAAGAATTCAGAGATGGGCACACGCACGCATCATGCGTGGTGAATGCGTGGTATTTTGCGCGGTTGCTATATAACTTTCCACGCTTTGTCAGACGTGGTGACGTGTGGTTGGTAGATTTTTCCGGGATATTTTGTGGGTGGCGCGTGCGTGGTTGCATATTTCAATCACTGTTAAGGTTGGTTTGCGTGGTGGGTCAAATAAATTAACATTTTCAATAGAAAAAATATGTATTTTGTCCAGTTTATACCTTAATTTTGTAGTCTTTTTGTCCTCATGTCACGAATGTGTGTACATGAAGTGCAAAAACTGATCAATAGCTAACTTTTATTGGCCTTAACTGGACTTTTTGGCATTTTTTCTAAGATTGGGTAAGCCACATCCTTCAAAATTTATTTGGTAGTACAAAATAAAATTAAGATTCAAGTGTAAGTACGAGTGGGTGTGGTTGGACGCGTGATTGGCAAAATTTTCGGTAGTTCATGCGTGCGTGGTTATGCGTGGTGGCGATTGAAATTGTCGCGCGTGGTTGATGTGTGAGTGCTATTTAAAGTGCCCATCTCTGCAAGAATTCCAATGGATTGTACAAATTTCCAGCAGAACATGATCACAATGGAACCTAAGCTCAAAAGTTGATTTGATGGCTAATTGGTTTGATAGCTAAAGCAAATTGCTATAGATGGCTTTTGCGATTCAAAATAAAACTGGTATTCCTAATGAAGGTGACCGATTCCAGAAATCTCTGTAAAACAGCATCTCTGTAAAGCTTGCAAATTGCAAAAGCGCGGGTACCTCCGTCTTGGTAAAAATTCTTTCGTACAATTCTAACAATTTTAAAAAAAATCTGCTAAATAACGTATTGCCTAACCCTGAATTTACCCATTCCTAAGCTTCCAAATTACACAGCTCCAGTTGAATGCCTTTTACCTATTTTTGATGGAACACCGTCATCGTCATTATTTCAAAAAAAAATAATGGAAAACGAATATTTATTTCCAAAATTACAGGACGGCGAATTCCTTCATAAGCCGCATAGATAATGTGGCATTTCAAGCTCAGTTCACATTATTACGTAATAATGAAACAAAATGCTATGATATAATAATAAAAAGGCTCAACACTTGCTACTTCTGTGCATGCCTCCATCCAATTCACGACGAAGGTCAAGTTTGAGTATTATTTCAAAAGAATAACTGAAATTTGTTCAGGTGCTCATCTTGCATTGGTCCAGTGCACAGGTAAAATAGCAGAAAAAAGCCACTTTAAAAAAAACTACTGCTTGGCTATGGCTATACGTTACACACACTTTTGATTATATTGCTTCGTTATATTTCAGAAAAAAATTATCTCATGTTTTTATTCCCATAATATACTTTAAATAGGTCCAATTACTCTGTGTAAAAGTTCATTCCGTTCATGTTCATGGTCTTTTCTAGAATATTATAGTTACGAGAAGCTTTTTTCTTATCTTTACAAATATTTTTCGTTTTCGTCCATGCTGTTTGGCTATTACACAAGTTGACTCAAGTAAATATTTTTGCTTCGTACAAGCTCAGGATGATTCGCGTGTTTGCAAAAAAATCAAGAGAGATGTTGAAGGTAGGGCAATTATAATTGTTGCAAAAAACTTGCTCCTGTATCCCAAGTGGATATGCACTAGACGATAGAAATAATGCTGCTGAAAATTATAAAGAAGAGCTACTATTCCATAAAATCTTTTTACGATCTTGACTCGTACAATTTTTGTGCAATTGTAGGTTTTGCAGGTGTCTTTTGCATGTAGATAGAAGATACGTTCATGTAGTTGGCTTATGAAATAGCTCAAGCTACGACGACATCTGCATTTAGACAAAATTAGCATAAATTATTTAACTTGGTAAGATACATATAACCTTAAATTAACGAAAGTGTTCAATGCTCAAGAGCGCATTTATACTTTGCAAAGCTGAAAATTGGAAATGAGGTTCAATGCTTTTAATTGGTGACAAGTGAAGGTGGTTGACTGTGACTCCAATTCTTCCAGTGTTGGCCAATACAGCGAAAGTTATTTAGGTGAGTTAAAATATCCAAAAACATGCAACTCTAAATTGTGATAAAATAGGATTTTTTCCTTAAATCCATGATCAATTCTTAGCCTTGTGATTAAACGTGCAATAGAAACTTTGAAAGTTGATTACATTTACCTTTAATATAGATCTTTTTGATGAAATACATCATTTTAATTAATCACTTATAAACCTGATCGAATGTGAGAAGAGCTCACGAACGAACGCAAGCGTGGACTCAAAAGTTGAAACTACTAATTTAATTTCGCCTCGAAGCCGCAGTCCGATTAATTTTTCCTTTTTTAATGCGCGCTCTATTCTGACATTGGGATTAAATGGCAAGTGCTTATTAAGCTCTTTTTATCATATCATCATCATCTACATCCATACACTACTTTCCATTAAGTATATGTATTTATGTTCAGTGATTTCAACAATAAGAGTACGAAACAGGGTTATACTTTTATATGATTGTTGCATTTAATATTCTTGTGACATGCTGTAGGCAAGTAAAGCGGGGCAATGTAAATCAAGTAGGTTCTTCTTCTTTACACATTCACTGGCTGCTAGGTGCTCTAGTCACTGGTGAGAAAGGGATTGTTGGGTGCTTGAGAGATTGAGAGAGCTTTAGAACGACTACAGAGTACAGAGTAGACCTCGCACACATTTACATACACATTTCGTACTCAATCCAATGTTAAATGGTCAGGTTCAATGTGTGCGCAAGAATTGTTGTAGTAAATTTTGTAGTTTTTTTTGGTTAGTTGAATGAGTTGAGTGAGAGGTGATTGGTGGTAGGCTGTAGAACTGCTGAAAAAATGTTTTAGATTTTGAGTGCCCTATGCCTTCGGTGGTGTAGGGATTGTGCTACAATTAAAATGTAAAATGGTTGCGGAGAAATCAGATTAAAAAGGTATCCGAGTTAGCGTCATAACTTTTAACACTATGATGCATTAATATTTGCTGTTTTTTTGTTGAAAGTTCATTTGTCTTTTGACGTGAAATGCAAAAAAAATCTATTGTATTAACTGACTCCTGATTGTGCAAGAAAAAGATTTTAAGCAAAGTTTGTATTGATTGTATAACGTTTTTGTCTCTTGTTGACACAGGAAATACATTTTTTATAGAAAGGAAGTAATAATGTGCAGCGCAGAGGTGTGAACTTATTCGCACGTTTGATCGTTTGATACATAGTTTTGTGTCTTGGAAGAAAGGCCTATCTACTCCCACCTCCGTCCTTCCATAGTTCATAAAGGTGTGACAGCAGTTGGCGTAATTCCCTTGCCCTTGCATACTTATGGAAAATGGTGAGGAGTGGACCTTGACTGAGAACACCGGAAATAAGTGAAGCTGAAGTAAGTCTAATCCAATTCATTTAAGAGAATTACGCAAACTTGTATTACGCACGTGGAAACTTATAAACTTTAATTTTTAATTCATGCTTCAGCTCGAAAATGGACAGAGGCCGGAATGTGGTGGAGGGTGGGAACAGGAAGATGCGACCACTGGAGTACTTTATGAACACTTGCCTCATCATCATCTCCTTCCCATGGAGTGTCCCCATAGCCGAAATCTATTTCGCGACGCAGGTCCTGCTCGCCGTCTTCCTCACTCATTTGTTTGAGAGGGAGTTTTTCAAGAAGCACTTTACGAGACAGACTGCCCGATCCATTATAGTTGGGTCAGCATAAAAGGAGAGAAAGGCATTAATACATTCTTACAACTGAATCAAAATACATATGTATAAGACTCCTTGTAATACACTCTTCAAAGAAAAAATGTCAAAGTTGAATTAGACTCTTTGTTCAGTTATTTATAGACCAGTGGTAAAGAGAAAAGAAAGCTAGCTTACCTAAAAGCTTTATATGTATACTCTTCCTAAAAGTCTCTGTCCTAAGACACATAGAATTGCCTTGCTGCTCTTTCCTTTCAAAGAAATAGGTCAACATATCTCTATCCGTCATGTTAAAAGTATGGGGCATGCTTTGTTAGTTACAATAATTTAATGACTTTGTCAATCTGGGTCTGGAAATGTCAAGAAAATGATCTAAAATAAGTCGATATTTTTAAGCAATCATTTACTCACAAACTTTTGAAACGATAAGCTCAATAATGCCTGCTCATGAATGATTATGAAATTCCAATTAATCTGAATTAAGACTAGCGGTATCATTCCAACCCATCAAATTATTATACTATTTATTATTGTAACATATAGTTTATAATAATTGCTTTTGGCCATCCATCACATCGAGTTTATTCAGAGTTCAAAAATATCAAATCATGTATGTTTTAAAGGATTTTGGAGACGGATGATGGGTAAAATTTTTATCAATCATGTACTTAATATAGTATGTAAATAATATGGGAGCCTGCGTGGGCAAGTAAGGAGATGGATGATGGATTAGATGCCAAATAGGTACGCTAGACTAAAGAAATGAATTAAGCTTTGTGAACTTCCTAGTTGTAACTTGACCACGTCGTCTTTGTTCAGTATGAAAATAGTTTGAAAGTTTGAACCAATAAGTATATTTATTTATTTGATTTGTATTTTGCTGTGAGTGCATGTGCAATGCTGCAATAATTAACAAGCTTCCTTCTGCTCCGGGATTGAAATGCCAAAATGTTATTGAAATTTTTAAATAAACCATTTACATACATAATTCTTCAATAAAGTATTTTTTTATTAATTCTTATTTCAATTCAAATCATACGAAAAACAATCATGATATTTCGATCACACACACAATATGGATTCAATTATTTTTTGTATAGCGTCTTTTGAATCAAGTGTACTTAAATTACAACCTCTCAATACAAGTAAAGAAACAATAATATATAATATTTGTTATATAGACAGCGTACACCAAGAGCCAATAGAATTCATATATAATTAATACTGTGGTTCGTGGTTATCTTGTGAGTGAGTGCTTCTTGACTCCTCCATGTCCACACTTTCACAAGAAATGTGTCAGTTGTAGTTTTTTTGTAGCAGCCATCATAGACTACAGAGAGGATGTTTTTGATTTTAAATGGCTTGTCATATTTAAAAAAAACTTAATAATACTTAGGCTGAGCGGAAGTAAATAATGTGTATAAATTGATTCATCATACGAAAAAATACACAGCAGACATATCCGAAAACATATTTGTGTGAGTATAGAAGAGTAACATATATTTATAAGCCGTAGATACAATGATCAAAATGGATTTTTTATGCTTAGGTTTACATTATTGCACCAAATTATAGAAATAAAACTGAAACCTCATTTTTACTGACTCTGGCAAATCGAGGGAAGTCAAAAAATATATTTTTGATGGACTTGGTTAACATTGGAAAAGAAAACAACGGAACGGAGACAGAGAGTCTAAAAAATTTAAGATTTTTTTTGAGAATGTCATGCTAAAATGTTTTTATTAATAGTATACAAAATGCTTGCATTTTTCCTAATCGTATAAACGCTAATATTACACAATTCGTGATAACCGTTAAAAATAGTTTTCGTTTTCTTGCTCATGGCAAAGGAGGAAAAAATGTAGCCATTTGTATAATCTTATGGGATATAATATTGTTTTTACTCATGCCATAACAGTAATATATGTATTCTAATTTTTATATTATTATATTATAAATCTTTCTAGCAGAGATTTGTTGCTCCACTTTGTGTAGAAAATTCTATGTTTTTCAGTGTATGTATTTATAAGGAGTCAATTTTGAATCTATTTTAAATAGATCCGCCTAGATCATTATTGTATCGTGTTGTGACGTAGTCCGCAGCTAAAGTCAAATCACAAAGACACTGTTGAAGTCCGTTAAGGTGATGGTGGAACGTGTCGGCCATCGTATGAGTGTACTCTTCCTCATGCTCTGCCTCAACTCCAGAGTCTTCATTCAGCTCGGAATATTCTGGAAATTAAAAAAAAAAGATTTATATTAGAAACAGAAGGCCATTTTAAACTACAACGATTTATGTCGGATATATAAAATATTTACCTGTGTCACTGGCAGAGGTTGATGAGGTAGTGGAAACGGTTGAGGGTCTGCGAGCATGTCCCTTCACCTCCGACGACTGGCCCTGTGACACTTGAGACAAGGAGGAAGTACTGCTTGCAGAACTGCTGACAACAGAAGAGGCTGAAGAGGAAGTGGAAATGGTCGAAGAAGGCTGATTAGACGATCGCTGCGTTTGGCTTTGGTTCTGGCCGTGGCTGCCCCACATCAAGTTGTTTTTCACGGTGTTGAGCATGTTATAGAACTGGAACAGGTCCGTTCCGTTGAGGGTGGCGAGAAGGCGCTTCCCAGCAGCTGCCTTGTCGACACCAGCAGCACCAAATTTGCTCATGCCGTTCTGATTGGCGTCCTTGTCGGACGGTTGAACTATCGTATGGTCGAATTTGACATCCATCAGTCGGCAAGGAACCAGAATCGTCTCGTTCATGTCTTCAACAGTCTGCACGAACCGCTCCATCGTGGAGAGGAGGCTCCCGTGCGAGTGATTCGGCTCGGGTTGATCCCATCGAGTCTGTTTCCTGCGGGAACTCGCCGATCCATTGCAGCTGGATCTGGTGGATGCGCTGTTGGCAAAAATGAATTCCGTTATTACAACGTCTATCATGATTGGAAATGTTTGTAAGACTGATAAATGTCTCGAATTATGCGTACGCATTTTTATGTAATGTCAAAACATATTAATGGCGTATGAGTATAAAAACTCCTAATGGTGCTATGTACCAGTTTTAACCTCTTTGGAATACGTTATCAGTCAAGGATATGCATTTTCAACATGACGTCTGTCTTTCCAGAAAAAATGAATGATTCAACTCTACGTGTGATTGATCATTGATCATGTTTACAAACATGCTTCCGATGCATGACACTTATCAACTGACCTATTCGTCCAGAATCCCATTCTGCTGTAAGCCGGTATATAAATAAGTATGGAACACACTAAAGCTGTAGCTTTATCACAGTCAACACTTAAATCGCCTCTATTCGCTACATCATCCTATCTCGTCTGCTCCTTGGACTATTGGAATTTTGAACGTCGACCAGAGTCATATTTTTGAACTAAAGCTAACTGAAATGCACTAAAATGAAAATTATATTATCAAAGTCACGCCGGCCACTAGTGAAATCCACAGAGCCGTTGTTTGTTCACCAAAAGCAAATAAAGAACTGATCTCAAAATTCCAAAAGGTGCTCCTAATATACCACTAAAAAGAATGAATTTTGGGGGAAATGTATCCCACAAGATTGTGTGACTGACGCAAATAAAACCTCAAATTGAACCGAAACCGAACAATGGCCCAATTACAGTAAGATGGGAAATCCTCAAACATCATTTACATTATACATTTTATCCAGCAGGAGGATGTCAGGATATACTCAGGTGCACACAAGGCGCACAAAATCATCCGTGACACCATCATACAAGTTTCACCTCTGTGCCTTCAAATAACCGTAAACTGAGGATGAAAAAATGTACACGAAATCTGTAATGATGAGAATGTAGTAAAATCAGTTTCATTTCTGTCCTGACCATGGGAAAATCCAATCCAATGGGGGTAAAATAATGGTAAGCGAATGTAGTGGGCACTCATTTTTTGTTACTTTAAACTTCAAGAAAATGCCAAGTTGGCTAAAACATACAAAGTTTCTTCAACTCATTTTCCATAAAAACTGAAACGCTCATTTGCATGCAAAAAGCTGTAATTCAATTGTTCATTTTCTCACAATCCAAAGTCAAAGCTCTTTTAGCGTAGGGGACAGAGATATATTTTTACTACAATCGCAAAAAAATCTCCAGCACAAGCCGATTAAACAGGTATGCAAATAAAAATGTTCACAAGCTGAAGGCTTGGGAATTTCTCGTCTCAAAAAACCACGTCTTTGTTTGCTGCTGTCCATGTGATTGGCTCTTGCTATGAACCTCATATTTAGATTTAGAGGACAAGCTTTCTTAATTCAACTTTATCAAAAGGTGGTAATAACATATTATTATTATCTCGTATTCTTTTAAGTTGTGCCTGTTTGGCAATCTCACGCTACCTGTTTTAAATATTATTGTTATAAAATTTTGTCCGCACAGGTGAATTTTTTTGGTCTTGTCTTTGCAGATGTTCAGATCATGTGTTTTGAGGATTGTTTACATGTCAAAAACGGTTTGTACATATTCATAATGTATTTGTATTTACCACAGCACAGCCTTCGACGATATCCAAGAGTCTTGCATATTGGCGGTTTGCGTATATAATTTCGAGAGTATTTAAATTAGTAAAATATCACAGCAAAATTTTCAAATAAATACTAGTGACTTTATTCCCTCGAGTCGGGAAGTATAACTTGGCGATATATTACGAAATGATTTAAAAATGCAGTAGTAGTCAAAGTCAGAAAGAACATCATCAATTGAATGCACCAGGAGCGTGATTAAAACAAAAAAAAGTGACACCAAACCAAAACACAACACCTATAATCTAAATCACTTACTATTTATTGAAAAAACTCTGTGACTATACTTTATCCTGCTAATGATAAACTGTCGTGCATGCACTTCTTCCACAAGGTACAGGGCCGTGGCAATTAGCACCTCATTAGACGGTAGATGTTTGAAAACGCACCAAAAATTAATATTGTAGTATTGTTTGTACTCGTTTCATTATCAGAATTTCCCTAATTATGTGAAAAGGTACTTTGATAAAGTGTACTGTCTTTGAGAATGTTGTAGTTTTTTTGTACGTTAGTTGTGTGCTTGTAAAAACAATCACAAGAGAAAGTTTCTTTTTGTGTACTAGCTTTGCGTGTGCTTCAGCAAGAACATGTACCGACTGCATGAACAATCGCCTATAAACTTGTACAGTCTCTAACGCACATTAATTTGCAATTTGCTCCTTTTTCAAATAGAGACACTTCCGCACTTTATGAATGAACTCGTATCTCGCAAGATTCCGTCGACGACGACTCTTCCTCCACTTTTAATTGCGGTTTCTTGTTTAATCTTCCCTAAAAGGTGGAATCTGTCTCAATCAGAGCGGAAAATATGGGCTGAGTGAGTTCCTGAGGGAGGACAAGGTTAACTAACTTCACTGTGATTAGCTGCGGCGGGAGTTGGATTGATAAGATGGAAGTTTATTTTGTAAAGAATATAATTTTGTGTGTTTGAGCGTCAACAAAAGGCAGTTTTAAAGGATGTTTACTACAACACTTGTCAATCAACTCAATTCTATATCGCAGCGTGTCCCTTAAAGTTTTTGCCTAATCTCAATAATAATTGCCGACTCTGATGGTGCAAGAAAGGTGTATAACGCAGCATTGCGAGAAATTCGCATCACACCACACACAACAATCCATTCAAGTTTTTTCTCTCTCTCTTAAAGATGTATTTTTTAAAGAGCGGACGCAGCAACCACACCGCCTTGTATATTTCTACTGCAACATTTGCTCCACTTGACTCCTCGCTCAAGAATGATAAAGAAACTGGTCAAGACTATTAGGTTTTGATGTCTGCTAATATCTAACAATGCAGCGCGTAACAGATTTCAACAATATACCTCTTTAACATCCCTCCTCTCTGTTGCAAGTTAAAGTTCTTATTCATGACCACCACCAAACCATTTACATGGCATGAGTACGAAAAAGATTAAAGAGAAAAAATACAAGCAAAATCTCTAAATGAATGAAATATTTATGAGCGTATACAACTCGTGTATTGTCTTTTTAGTAGGCCTTATACAGAAAAAAACTGTGTATTTTTCCCCCAAAGAAGATAAATATTTCTCACATCCATCACTTTAACCCTTCCCAGCCAAGCATGTAGGAAAAAGAATTAAATGCATGAGAAAAAGAAACTTGTAAGGTACCTGAGTCAACCATCAACCAAAAGTGCCTTTTTCATAGGATTATAGCGTACAACTGTGAGCTTATGTACTGCCGACCAACTAACTCTTAAAAGCACCCTTTTTTCTGTAAATTGACGGTTGGTTGAAGTGAGGTTGTTGGTTGGTGGTACGATCGAGTCGTGCAACCTTTTTTCTGCGTATGCGACATGAAGGGCTATCCACCAAGATATAGAATAATAAATTCATTCAGGTGCATCATAATAATCATGAGAATGTGAGTAAAATATTTGAGTGTGAACAACAACCGTCGAGAATACATAATCAGTAACAGAAGAAGTCCTCGGACGACTTTCTACCAAAGAGGATAATAATAACCACACCACACGACTAGTGCGTAGTGGACTTTGAACTATAACCCTTAAGACATTGAGGGAAACAATAGGGGAAAAAGGACAAAATGGAATGTTAGACTACAAACATTGCAATTGCCAACTACAACAGAAAAATTGCAATAATCATTTTAGTATTTTACAAGAGCACTTTTTTTGTAATGCAGTAGTTGCACAAGGCGAGAATGTTAATCTCTATCGGACTACAAGACAAGTAGTCAGAGCTTATCAACGTCGATATGATTATGATTTGTAAGCTTATAGCTTTTTTGGGGGAAAACAAAATATACCTACGGCCCAGCTTCAGTCTTTTTGTGTGCATTTATGTATTCTTGATGAAACCAGTTATCATATTAGCCCATGACACTCCACTTTTGCACTTGCGCCAAAATGCTTTATTGTCAATGTAACATAAACTAACTGAACTTTAATGTCTTTTCTACTTCCTGTCGATGAGTAAGTCGTCATTTTAAGCGAGTGCCAGTAAAACTCTTCAAAGCGCAAACTATTTTTTTTGTATTTTTTTCTGTTTTGGCTCCCAGAGTTCAAGGAGTTCCGGGATCACACATACACACATACTTCAGTAAAAGTACCTTCGCTTTTACTTTTAGTTGGACATTGGACCCTCTCTTTTGTCCTAATTTTAGTATGCCAGAGGTCCCTGTCCTTCTCTAAAAGCGGTAATTCCAGAAAAGCCGTTTCCTTTTCAATTAGTCTGGCTCTTCTCAAAATCATTTAACCTTTATGACTTTCCCTGTCACTTTACACTTTGATCCTAGCCATGTAACTGTACACCAGAGAGACGGGAAAGGTTAAGATAAGAGACTCAAGTGCCGAACTGTTTTTAGACTTATCATCTGAGCTACGAGTCAAGCGAGGCTGACACTCTTGACCTTATAGAAGCCCCTTGAAGCTTTGAACTTTAGATGAAACCACATTTATTTAATTTTATGCAATGCAAGTGAAGGAATTTGAGGCATTTGTGCCCATCAATCTCGTTACACAACACACGTAACTTTTATGATGACCTTTCAGTTTCCCATATTTATATGTTCCAGAGTCCACTAACTATGTATGTACAAACTTCTACCATTTCAAAATATTATTCAACAAGACATGATTAAATGATTACCTCATGATGCACCCACTATCTCTTCTACTCGTTGAGGCGCAGGGACCTGTCGCAACAACAGCTGCCGAGGTGAAATTAATCTCTTCTTCCCCACCACCATTTCCCGATTCCAGTTCAAATCCCATCGTTTAAAATTTTAATACTTTTCTCCACAAACTTCTTCCAAAAAAAACTAAAAACCCTCTACACCCAAGATTGACTACAGCTTCGTATAAAAAACTTGATGTGAAAAACTCTGGGCACACATGACAAACCCGTCTGGATGACTAGGTACATTAAATTTCAATTTTTGTGGACAACGAGAACAACCCTTTATTAATTACAACTGCAATCTGAAATTGCAATAACTTTCCTTCTTTTAGTTGCCCTTTAAACGATTCCGAGAAACTAACTCGTATCATGTGAATAGAATGTGAATCATAAATGAAACTTTTGGCACCCAACCATCCTTTTCTTCATGGACACAAGGAAGTCTGTATGTATTTGTATAAAACTGAGTAGGTGTAAAAGACGATCTTATAACCAGCGGGGACAATACCCGCAATCGGGGCAACGCCAAGATATGTACGAAAAAATGAGAGCATATACCTATACACACCGTGGAAAGTCCTACGTTGTACGTATTTCCCGAGAAATACAAAATGTATAACCCTTCTTTCTTTCTCAATTAGGCATACATGCCATATCTCTATTGGCTGAAAATATGGTCTGACTTTCGTCTCTGCTCTGTTTTTTTTTGCAAGAGAGAATATACTTTTCCGAGAGAAACTTCCTTCCCCTGCTTTCGCCTATGCGCTTGTCCGAAAAAAAAACTAACACCGGGTTTTCTAGCCTTTCCCTTGTGCTCTTTCCAAAAGACGATTCCACCTTCAGGGGGAAACTAGAATGCTGTAAATACGCTTTTTTGAAAAAAAAA
>JAHZMY010000711.1:0-11451 GCA_027743915.1 Seira sanloemensis
CTTTAAATATGAATTTGTGTGTTTTAGTTTTAAGCACTTGTGTTTTAGTTCCGTGAACCCTGTTCATGGTTGAATAGATATACCTTGACTTTTTAATTTCCCACTTGTTTGTCAACCTGCTCATACAATTCGGAAAAATGCATTTGTATCTTCAGTAAACACATAATGAATCTACAATTAATTACAGGCATAACAATAAGTACTTTTTACTTCCAAGGGTTTCAAATCACAGATGACTTCCTGGAAATAGCAGAAAACACCCCAGTTTGAATTACTTTTCCCCGAATTTTAAAACAATATTGTCAGACCTACTCCACTTTATTTGAAAATGAAACTATTTAATATCACCCCAAATTCCTAAAAATCGTTTTGAATTTTGAACCCCTACATATTTCATTCCGCTTTGATCTCGATTTTCCTTCTTCTTTTTCTTCCATTGCATTACGAGAACAGTCAAATTATTCCCAACCTGAACACCATTTTCTCCATTGGTTAAATATTTCCTGGCTCTCCTCCACGAGACTATTCCATAGCATGTTCTTTTTTCATGCGTTCTCTAATTTCCCAAAACAACAGCAGAACAACAAGCACTTCCTGTTTATCTCCAAGAAGCCGTACTCAGCTCTAAATGGAAGTACAGTCTTGGGACGAAAAGCAAAAAAAAAATTCCCAAACTTTTCCCTTCATCCCACCTGCACACTTTCCCTTTTTCTCTCTCCAGCCTTCCATTAATTACTTCCATTCACACAATTATCCTCCCTTCCGCCATTCCCTTATTGTCTATACTTATTTTCTTTCTCTCTCTCTCTCTTGCATTTAATTACAATCCCCGTGAATAAAGACGACTCTCATTTTCCCTTTCGACTTTCTACAAGTCCCAGTCGAGTCCCACCTACGCACATAAAAGCCATACACAAAACTTTTTCCCTTTTTCTGCTTGCGTATGCAAGTGTTGCAACCACGGCCAGGAAAGTTTTCCTTTGACTCCGAGAAACAGCATACATCCATACATACACATTAGATAGACACAGACAGTCAAAGCCAGTCAGAATCTGACTTTGTCGAATATTACCAATTAATTCTTATTTCATTACTTCACATTTGTGTCTCTTCCCCAGAAAGCTGACTGTCTGCTTTCTCCAGCTATGCACAAGTGCCGGGGTGTATGACGGCTAGAGAGCATCAACAATAATGGGACATAATTTTGTGAAGTAACGACTCTCATTCATTTCCTTGATTTCTCTCAGAAGAACACAAAATGCCAAAAAAAGGCCTGGCGCGTGTGTACGCATGGATATGTATGGCACGTGCCAAACCACACCACCTTCGCACAAAAAAGGTTCAAGTTCACGCTGACTTTCCCTTTTTCCCCGGAAAATGGAAAAGTCTGTGCAAAAAAAGAGAGCAAGTTGAGAATTCCTCCTGAAGAAAATGTCTTTAGGACTACCAAAAACGGATTCTTGAATTCCAGGCGGTGAAGTAAAAAAAAGGGCTTTAGCTCAAATGCATCACCGTCTAGACTCAAGATAAGCCTAGAGAAAATGCGTATCAGAGTCGTAGGAATTTGTACAGTAGAATGAAAGTAAAAGGTGCTTTCTCCTTGCCGACTATCTAGAAAAAATATTTTTGATAAGAGCCAAGGAAAACCAGGGGACACTGATAGATCACAGGAATTTTTCATTGGTTCTTTGAGAGAGAAACAACGAGCTCTACCATGATAATAATAATATTTAAGTAGTAACGCCGATGCGAAATTTATTTTCCTCATTTCGAATATAATGGATTTCTGCTTTCTTGGATATTAAGATATGAGGTCTTAAAGAGGAAGAGGAACTGAGAAATTAAAAATCGATTCCAATCAAAACAAAGTGGCTATATAGATACCGGATATAAAATATGAATTGTTTATGGGCTTGAAAGTAATTTTCCTCATTTCGAATATAATGGATTTCTGCTTTCTTGGATATTAAGATATGAGGTCTTAAAGAGGAAAAGGAACTGAGAAATTAAAAATCGATTCCAATCAAAACAAAGTGGCTATATAGATACCGGATATAAAATATGAATTGTTTATGGGCGTGAAAGTGAAACTGCGTCGTTCTCCCAAAAATATCTCTTTTTGCAGGGGTTTTTATTAAATTATTAAATTTGGGTTCTAAATCATATTCAGCTTATTCATTCATTCAAGCTCCATTCTTAATTCAGTAAGATAACAAGATTTCCCTGTGACTCTCTCTCTCCTTTTCGACGTCACTATTTCGAGAAAGTGAAAGTAAAGTGAAAGAACAGAGAGAGAGAAAGCTAGGAACAAGAAACACACTTTGTGTTTTCTTTCAATCTTTTCTCGTCGCTTTCCACCGCCGCTGGAGCTAAATTTGTCAAAACACAATAATTATTTTATGGATTCGCATTCACAGAGCCGGTCTAATTTATTTATACGGACTTTCCCTCTCCTTTCTCCTTGGCCATATCTCCTGCCACACAGATTATTTACACTATTCAATTCAATCTGAGGAAATCCATGAATTGTCTGTACTTTCTCCTCTGTGTGAATGGGAGCCAAGAGAAGTTTCCGAGGAAGGCTTTTCTCTGTGCGAGAAAACTCCCTTCAAATAAATAAATCCTCGGATCTTATCTCCAGATAAGAAATAGAGAGAGAGGGAAAAAGAAAGAAGCCAAAGTTTTAGTCAAAGACTTATCATCATCGTCATCATCATCAGGATCACACAGCACCCTCACTCAAAGTGAAAGTCTTTCACGAGGAATATAAAAAAACTCTTGCCATTCTTCTCAAGAGTAAGAGGATCGCCTGCTACTATTCAGCTTCTGCTTTTTTAGTCTTTAGTCAGCTTTTTTGATGAGCATAAAAAGAAGGGGAAAAGAATGCCGAGTCGAAATCTATAATTGAAAAGGGACGGCTCTTGCCTACTTTCTCCCTGTGTGTGAGTTTTAGCTGAGGAGGGGCGATACGCATCTCGACCCTTATGCCTTTATGCTGCGACAGTCACGGCTCAAAGGAGTCAACAAGATTGGCCTCAGTTTTAATTTGGAATTGGTTGTTTTTTTCTCGGATAGAAAGAGAAAGCAGGCTGTGGCTGGAGCACGAGAGTGAAAGTGAAAGCAGGTGGGTGAGTATTAATTACATTGAAAAAAGAGCTTCTTGTCACAGTTGCCATGTCTTTTGGTGCGAGTTTTTTTTGTGGGAGGTTTGGAAATATGAATTTCTAATTTGGAGACTGTACAATAGGAGCAGAGACTAAGTGTTGATGATGTAGATCAAAAGGGTTTATGGCGTATTGATACATATTTTTGGATCGGTAGAAATCATTTTTATTTGCACAAATTTGTGAGTGATTGGCTCAAACCACATTTGATTATGTTGTCATTTCGATTTGCTTTAATGAGATTTGATTTTAGTCGATTTGGACTAGCTTGCTCCGAATTCCATGTTATGTTGTGTTACGTTTAATGACATGGATTTTTGGAGAGTCAGAAGCAATTATAATTAAGTCAGAAATTAAGTAAAAATCTGTTAAGCATTAAATTACGTTTGTAAATATAAATCGACGAATGTCAACGAAAATAGGTTTTACAAAATGTGCGCAAAATAAATTCCTATACATTAAAACTACAACATCTTGTGTCTTGTAGCAACGTGATGTCAATGTGAGTTTAAAAACTGTTCATAATAGAGTTAGATTTATTTTAAAATAGCTATTTTCCGTAGCATTGTTGGTGACGAGTGTCAAGGCCTAAACAGCTCCACGATTAGTCCCTGCTAGCCATACTCTTCTGCGATTTTACTTCCACCTCTTGCCTCTTCAAATCCAAGTTTTCCTCCAACTTCTTTCCCTTCCTTTTGTTCAACTTTTACATCATCATTATAATCACTTGTTTCTCTGTCTCTCTCTGACTCTGGAAGTCCATGTGGCCCCAGAACCAGTAAACAAATTACTATTGCGTTACACATCATTTCTTAATGTGTTTCCATTTGCTAAAACCAAAGTTTACGAGTGTAAATACATACATACACGCATACACTCCGGCTCAGCTCTTCGTTCCGTTCCCACCAAGAAAATTACAGTTTGTGTGTTTTCCCAAAGAAAGCCAAGGTCTCTTCGCAGCATGGAGCCCGTTTTTCCCACAAAACTTATTTATGCCATGAATAAAAATCTCCGTTTTCTTCAGCACGGCGACAAAACTGCCGAGCTGAGCTTGAACCTATGCTATGTTTCATTTATTCTTTTAACAAGGTTGCCCCGCAAAGAGAAAAAAAACTTTCTCTCTCTTCAAAAACAAGGGAGGCTTTTGTCATCCCATCCACTTAATTTGCAACTAAGGCCTGAGCTATTTTCAACCTGGCCCTACTTCACAATTTTTTTACCTTTCATCTTTTGTCTTAACAAAGTACGATGTGCGAGCGAGAGGCGACTCAACACCGCATCCTCATCAAGGATGAGAGTGAAAGTTTCACCTTGTTAAGAATTAAAATATGAAGAGAAAGTGGAATACGCACTTGTGAAATTGGAGTGGGATTTTGAACGCCGACTGGGTTTGTGTAAGGCTAAAGGCTTAACATTGCCCCTGATAAAGAATGAATGACGCGGGTTTTTATCTAAAAAATTCACATTAATATAGGTACGTATTAACAATATATGCTACATGTAAAAATAAGAGAGATATATTGACACTAAGGTGGCATTATATACGCAGCTAAAAATTCATCTTAAGTTGAACTCGCTTGGTTAGGCGAACCCGAAAAAATAAAGTATTTTAACTATAATAAAAATAAAGCTTAGATTTCAGCCGCTGTGATCTTGATCCACCTCATAATTCTATCGTGGAATGGTATGTCAACGTCGTTTTTTCGTCATGAATATGTAGTGAGTTATAATGGACAGCAGAGAGAATTCCCGTGGCTGCGTTTTTCTTCTATTTGAAGATTTTAAATGTCGTAACTTTAATGGTTAAAGATTTAATTTTTATCACCAAACTCCGTAATTTTTACAACTTGAAAATATTTCGTCCAACAATCGTTGAAATAGTCAAAGATAAGTAAATACAAATAGTAACAAAACTGCTCACAGACTGACAGGCAAACATTTGCATGCACATAAATAAATACTAAGTTTCCAGCTTCGATCAGCTCCATACTAATTCCAACTTACTTTTTTCAACTAGTATTTACTTCACGTCGACGCACATTTTTCCTCGAGCAGAAAGACAAGAGAAATAAATACCACGCACTTTACTTTGTTCCCTAATACTTTATACTCCTACTGTCATTGTCACCAGTCCCATTGATACCCTTTCCCTTTTAAACAACATCCTGCTGCAGTGTCATTCCCACTTCATTCCATTCTCTCTCTTTCTCTCTTGAGTGGGAATACCACTTCCTCCTTCATTATTTCTCTATTTCTCCCTCTCTCCTCTCCAGAGACATACATAATATGCAACTCATTCGGGACTGGGGAAAAAGAAGAAGAGGAAGTTCGTCGTGAGTTGTGTAAAGTGAAAATGTGGTGAAAATCTCGAAATGAGGAAGAGATGGGAGCAATGTATTGTATGTATAGTACATATGTAGGGAAAAAGGGAAACGTGACGAACCGGGAAGAATTGGGGCATTCTAGCTATTATGTAGCAAGTTTTAAGTTACACTTTTCTTTGAAAAGATGTATATTTTGTATGATTATGAAAAAATTAAGGGAAATCTAAATTCATGAGAGAATATTACATGTTCCCAGAAAAAAATGTTTCATGGCAAGGATATTTTAAAAAAAAGAAAAGTTATTAGTATATTGCAAGTTCCAGGAAAAAGAAAAACATTTGTTCCACACATTTAAACTCTTGTTTTCGACTTTTCTTTTGTGGTAGGATTGAAAATAGTCATAATCAGAAAAGAATCATAAAGCTTTATTTTAGAGGTAGAATTGTGTATTTGCGGGACACTGGGAATTCACTAGAAGATGAAAACTGGTTTTTGCCTGATTCTGACCAGAGTCCAACTACATAATTGGCTTGACTGTTTAGTATACATGCGTACTCGAATGACGAAAGAATGGAAAATATGATGAAGCTAAGTGGGTGCTTCAGCAGGTACAATTTAATCAGGAATTTAAGTGGAATATAACGGAAACAATGAAAACATCTGTCTAAGCCGGTATATAATCAACCAATAATACATTTCCAAGTATTGACGAAATTTCCATTGACGCTCGTCCTATTTCTGTCCCGTTCGAAATTTTCGCGACAAACCTTGTAAAATCTAACAGTGTTTCCAGTTCAGCAGCCTTGGGATGGTGATTAAAACGACTCGTTTGGAAAACTAAGGATAAATATTAACTAGCCTCAACCTGAACCTTTCAGGTTGGAATTTCTTACACTAATTTGAAAACTGGATGAGTTCTAGGCATCATTTGAAATACATTAAATCGATATATGTGTAACACCAGCATTCTGGAAAGGATGCAAAACGGAAAATTTAGACACTGAATTTTGTTCGCATTTAAAACAAAATTGCTAGTTATTTCTATTAACAAATAGTACACTCATAATTTGCAATTAAATATGTCAAATTACCTATCACGTATTACCTAACGATCTGGGCGCAGATTGGTGCATTTTCAAGGAATAAGTAATTTCTATTGCCCAGCAGATAAGAAGTCCTTGTCAGTGATTGTAGATGCCTTAGACTCAAGCAAAAATTTTACCATAAATGTTGGATATCTTGCTTGTAACTAAAAGTCAGTAATAATAAAGTTTGAAAAATAAGTTATCCTCTATGAAAAAAGCTCGTTGCTCTCCTCCCTCCTCCGAGTTCATTATGTGGTTTTTGTGTGCCGCTTTCTTCCTCTTTTCGGGTATCGGGAGAAAACAACGACCTCGACAAGCTGTCACACTCCAGGAAAATCCAGCTGTCACCGTTTGACACTCTCAAGAAAATACTAAACAAGCCCAAGCCCCAGCTATATACATATGTAATACCACCAGCAGGAATTAAACCGAGAGAAAAACATTGAACAATGTCAATGTGTACAGAGCCAAGACAAGCCAAGACCTAGGATACCGAAGAGAGTGATGGCGATGGCACAAGGTACATTACAAGAAACAATTTCCCTGTTAGATATAGAGAAAGATCCCCAAACGATTGACAAGGGATGTGTTTGAGTTTCATTTTAAATACATGGCCTTGTGTTGTAGAAAATATTGGTGTTTGAAAATTTGGAAAGTAGTCGTTTCGCCCTTACAACGACACTCTGTCTTCGTTTGAGGTCCCGGTGGGCGTGTTCAATTCATTACATTACTGTAGATAATACTGAAATTCATAAATGCCCTAAAGTTCTTCTACAGACGTCACGAAACCCCAATACTTGACAAAATAACACGAACATCCGCAATATGGCTTCCATATTTGATTATTAACTAAATTTTATGGTTCACAGTGACAAAACCACTGAAATTAAATATAACCTCAAGTTCGGCTTCAAAGTCAAACATTTACTAAGTAGCTTAATAGTCACCTCCATGTCACTTGTAAATTGGACAGATCAATCATTACCATATCTTAAGGTCTACCAAAGACATATTTAAGTAAAAAAAAAAGTACATCGACAAAAAAGTTCTTACACTCAAATATCAACTTTTTCACGGGGAAACGCCCTCAGTCCAAATTTTAATTTTAAATTAGACCCAAACCATGCGATTCCTCTTACATTACTAAAACTAATACTACGTACCTAAATGTGGCCGAAAGTTGTACTCAACTTTTTTCTCTTTTTTACAGAGATACGTTCAATTCGTCATTTCTCAACAGAAAAATTATTAGTTCCTCCCAAAGCCTTTCTCTCTTTCTTATCATTCAGATCTTATCACCATGCTTTCTACTTATCCTCCATCTGTCACAAACACTACTTCTTCCTTCCTCCTACGTACGGATATAATTTCGCGAGAAAAAGAAAAAAATGTAAGCCGAGCAAAAATTTGTCAACAAAAGTTCAATAACTATTTTTTTCCTTCTCCTTCTTCTCAATGAGGCAGCTGCCGTTCAACTCGCTCAACAAAAAAAAAACGAATTTTTTTCCTCCGCTTTCAGCTTAAAGAGCTCAGCTCACTTCTCCGACATCGACATTTTATGCACTTGGGATACGCAGTGTGGCCCATTATTATCAAAGTTTTTTTTCCTTCTTCTGAAGGGAAAGGAGAAAATAACTTACACTCTCTTTCTCCTTCGGACTCAACTTGACTGGAAATGGATGAAAAAGTGAGTGAGTGGATCCCAACAGAGAGATGTATACCATGTCTGTGTGTTTGTGCCCGTGTGCTTCACCAAGTTTACAAAAAACTTGCCAACTTCATGTCAATCCACTTTCGTTCCACTTTTTTTCCCTTCACACTTTTCTTCTGAAGGGAAAGGAGAAAATAACTTACACTCTCTTTTTCCTTCGGACTCAACTTGACTGGAAATGGATGAAAAAGTGAGTGAGTGGATCCCAACAGAGAGATGTACACTAGTATACCCGTGTGTGTGTGCCCGTGTGCTTCACCAAGTTTACAAAAAACTTGCCAACTTCATGTCAATCCACTTTCGTTCCACTTTTTTCCCTTCACCAGAACCAGAACATCGTTATCAGGCTTTGCACAATCATTAATTCCACCTTGGCTTTTTCCCGGCTTCCGAAGCAAGTTTCTTAAACGGGCACAAATAATACTAACTCGTTTTCTCCACGAGTTGGACGACGTTAATCATTGCCTCTCTTTGAACGCCGTACATCTGTTTTAGTTACTGCGAAAACGATATTAGCGTCAGCTCCTCGACCGTATTTTTTTCTGTGAAGGAATGTATATATGGAAGATGTCAATCGCAAACGTCTAACCGAAAAAATAAAGTTTTGGGGCGAAGGAAGGCAGAAAAAAAAGTTTGCATGAATACGACCGTATTTTTTCTGTGAAGGAATGTATATATGGAAGATGTCAATCGCAAACGTCTAACCGAAAAAATAAAGTTTTGGGGCGAAGGAAGGCAGAAAAAAAAGTTTGCATGAATCTGTCAATCCACTTTTATATGGCACAAGTACCATTCTAGTTTTGCACAATTGCATCGCGTCGGTTGAGGCTCTTTTCAGTGTGGGCTGATGATGTAACTAAATTAACTTTCCAATTTGGGACAGGGTGAAAAAAAGAATGAAAGGGAAGAAAGAGTGAGTCGATAAATTAGATACACACCTACGACGACGACGACGACAACGCTCATTTCCATGGCCTCGTTGGTGGTGGTGACAGGAGGCCAACACGTGGAGTTGGGAGATGGAGATGGAGAGAGAGGCGCTGCTGTGAGTGCCGAGGAAGAGTTGATTGTAATTAAATATGAAGTTTTTTCATCAATTTCATCGCAAGTGGGGAAAAGAAAGGACGAAATGCTTGCTGAGCTTGTTTAATATATAAATTGATGATGAGATAAGTATTTATGGAAATCTTATATAATGCACTTCCTGGAAATAGTTGGAACATTTTTATGTACGGTGGTCATTCCATGCAAGAGTGGTTTTTTCAAAGTTTGATTTTGTTTTGGACGAGGTGATATGATTATTTTCGTAACTGCTTAAACTTACAGGGTGTAGGTTGTGTTGTGGTATAAAGTTATGTAAATTAGACGCCTATGCTTAATAGCAAATGCAAAGTTGTAGGGTACAACGCCCTTGGACAAATTAAATTTAGGGGGAATTGTGTCAAATCTGAAAAGGTGTGTAGTCATGAAGGAAAAAATTTTGGAAACTCGTAAAACTCAAAAAATTAATCATTTAAGTTTTAATTAGACTTGGGTGGTTCTCGTCACAGTTGACACAGTTTGCTCAAAACTTCAAAGTCGGAACTGTAATGAGTTACGGTCTTTCCTTTGTGATGTTTTTTTACAAGTTTGGGTCTTTGAAGAACACTATTTTCCTTCACAGTTTTAAAAATACTTGAGGAAATTTCTCTTTATCTCATGTGGCTTCGTCCTTCACAATGGGCTGACTTTGGTGCAAGCGACTATTTAGCTGAGAAAGTTTAAGAATGCAGCGATCAAATATAAATTTATATCGAGTTCTGAAGCCCGGAACAGAACAAAGCCACATCAGAAGCTCTGAAGTGCTTCAAAGTCTAACCTAAAAATTATTCCCGGTATGAATTAATCACCTCAGAGATACTTGGAAAATTTGCATAGGCATGTACTTTGTACCGTTCCAATCAAATTCTCTGTTCTCAAAAAAAAAGTAAAAAAAAGACCTTTTTCTTCTTTGTCCTAGCTTAAGATTTGTTTGAACTTTCTGCTTCACCTTGAGTCCTAATTGACTCATTTAATGGACTGACGTCAAATCAATTTGCAAATGATTGTTCTCAATCAGTTTGTCATTTGTGTTTGCCATAGACATTTCCCGAAGAAAAACTAAACCTATTTTCGGATGTCTGTCCTTTACATGGCCCTGTCCTAATCAAATATTAACTACAACAGTTTTGTTTTTCTCGCCAAATGTCAGCATAATTATAAAAAATTCAGAGCTGAGTCTCAATCATCTACTTTTTCACCTATACATAAGTAGGAGAATAAAGTTGCGTTCACATGTAGGAAAAAAGGCTTACGCTCGCGGAGGCGTACGAAATAATGTACGCGTCCGCGAGCGTAAGCGTTTTTATGTTTTTGCGTTCACAGCATCAGCACATTTTTCTAGGCTTAAAATAAACGCTCCGCTCGGCGTAGCTCATGCTCTCGCTGTTACGTTGATCAGCGGGCAAAAGGAAAAGTGCAAAAGTTAAACCAAGTTTAACTCTGAAAAAGTGTCAGCTGCGGATGAGCTTTTGTCGGCCGCTCACTTTTTGCGCTTTCGTGAGCTTCAGATGTGAACGCTACGTGCGCTCTACGTACGCGGACTTTTTACGCGGCGGATATTTTCCGCTCTTGTACGCCGGTGCTGTGAACGGCTCGGCGTACGTAAGCAGTCCGCGGCTCACGAAAGATCATACGCTACGCTCTACATGTGAACGCTGCTTAACGCTGTACTAGAAGATTCCGAGAAAACTCCCGGCAGAAAAACACACAAAGATACATATTTCTAAAATTCCCCGGTACAAAAAAGAAAATTCGAAGAAAAAATAACTTTACTTTTGTATCCGAATGTTTTTGAAAGGGCATAGGAGTTTTCCACCCGGGAATTTGCAGCTTTCCCCCATAAAAATTTTCTAGAATGTACAAAAAGTCTTTTCTGGTTCTTTGCTCCCCATTTCAACCCCCGTAACATTATATCTTGAGTGTTGAGAGACGAAATTGCTTTGTTCCCTTTTGGCAGTGAACAACAACTGCGTATTCCTAAAGTATTTGGACAGTGGAGAAAAAAATTAGGTAAAAATTGTTCGTCCTTTCCTCCTCGTGTTGTTTTTTTTCTGATGGAGCCATAAGTAATTAGGGAATTATTGACT
>JAHZMY010000712.1:0-15280 GCA_027743915.1 Seira sanloemensis
AAGAGGAAAAGCACGAGGAAAATCACAAAAAATACGAAAGCAGTTTGATTGATTTGCCTGCTGATATGATACGAAGACTCTGGGGCATTATGAGAAAGTTTGACAGAAATCAGTCATGCTATCAAACATACAAGGTAAGAAAAATATGCTTGGAATTTTACGTACGGGAATAAATTTCATGGTATTTTATGTCGAAGTCGACCAAGTTTTTGTCCTGAAAATCTTCCCCCACAAGTATAGACTATGCTTAAATCGTCATACATAGGTCTACCTCTACCAGTAATGAAAACTGTGATTTATAAAAATGTTGCAGCAGTCAACAACCATTGGCAATGACCACAACTAAACCAGTCAATTGTCCGCATGACATTGCAGTCATATTTTGATTCAAGAGAGTGGCGATTGTGTGCGACAGGAAATGGTCGTTTTATGGAAGTCGCTTGAGTTGGTCAATGCTTTCCTAGTGGCAAGTATTCTTCTTCTATTCCTGCTGCTGTTGCATTATCCCTGCGTGTATTTACTTAACGTGCTTCCGGTGGAGTTCAAGTCCCCCGCAAGGTTAGGAGGATTTTTACTTGACAATTAAAAATTAAAACACCAACAGGCCCGCATTTGAATGTACGTTAATCCATTTTCATTTGTACTAGCTGTTACACCTATCCAATACCCCAGCGCACAACAACAGCCGCTGCCGCCGCCTGACCAGCCAATTTCTATGGAACAAACTGTTTTTTATGATGATCCCAGCGCAACTTGGAATGCTGCCATCGCTAACGCTGAGGAGCGTCATCATTAGAAGAAGAGAACGAGCAAGGGCTAGAGTAAGAGTCTAATGCGGTAGTGAAAGTTTGACAAAGAAAACATGCAAAGGCATGTAGAAACTCAAATATGCTTATTTATTTAGGATTATTTCATCATTTTAGTCCGGTTCATAAATTTTGTCCTGGAGATTTGTCCGTCAAAAACAAGCAGAGCAGCCTGATTGTTTGCACATCACATCCACCAAACACTATAAAGCCATATAGGTAGTTGGTTTGAAAAATATTGTAGCAGATAGCAATGTTCTTTACAAAACCTATCCACAATCCAAATGACACTGAAGCCCTTCAGCAACTCCATTCGACTGCTTCCACCAGGCAACGTAAGATTTTGGTGCGAGAGAAAATGGCGGCATTGGACAAGTCCCTGGAACTGACCAAGACTTTCCTCGTGGCAAGTCTTTTCTACCTTTTATTTCTGATTCCATCAGTGTTCTTACAAGTGTATGTTTGGTAAACTGTTAAAATAATAAAGAATGGCCCATTCTTATAAATTAAAATTACATGTATTTTTCAAATCCACAGCGTATGGGTTGGAAACTATATTTTGATTGGGAAATTAGCCACAATCGCAATCGTAGTGATAGCTTGCTGTTGCTGCTGCATTTGCTGCGTTCCCTTCTGCAGCTATTTTCTGTGTTGGAGGAGTAGGAATATTCAAAAAGGTTGGATTTAAGGAGAGATATTTACGATAGTTAAAATGCTCAGGTATTACATATTCAAGTATCTTAAAAAAACTTTTCTAGGGAATGCTCCTGCACTTCATCAGCAAATCAAATGCCCGGCTGAATATCTATCCCCGAACCAATCAGTGGATATTGAGAAAGCAGTTTTTAATGATGACCACAGCTCTACAAAACGAAGGGGAAAAGGAGAAATCCATGGAACAAGATTTGAATGCATTGTGTGCTAATATTTTGCGTTTTACATGCAGTTTTGAAAACAAAGATCAAAGTCTTGTTTGGCAGTTCCTGATAAGTTATTGAGCATTTAAGTATGTGAATAAAGTGAAGTTTTGCGCTTTCGAAAATAAGCATGAGTGAAATTCGTCCAACCATTGATGTAATGTAGATCTACCCTTTGCTCAAAAAATTCATTTTCCCTTAAGGCGACTGGCACCTTGTCTCTATGTTTATTGGTAGTTTACATTTTTGCCATATTATTAATTATGTATGTCGCATGTTTGCCAATTAAATGGAGATTAGCCTCTGTTGCCATCAACATGAGGATTAGGGATAGGGTGTGGTTTCGCCTTTTCTAGCAGCATTTTTAATCGAGGGGTTTGGCTGATATTTTATGGAAAAAATTCCAATCCTTGAGATGCACAATTTAGTAGATTTTTATCCAAATGGGAGAAAAGCTTCAGTAATACTTGTGAATACTTCTTTTGTGAATATCACACATTATGTAAAGTGGCAAGCTGCAGTTTGAATGACCCACAGGTAATCCCCAAGAAAGATCTGGACTTTGGATTACCACCACCCCCTTTAGCTCATATACCTAGATTAAAGCTCATTAATTTGCATTCAACAGGCCATTTAGCTCACGAAAGCAGACATTTTCCAGTGGAATTACAAAAGTGGCAAATTCACTTGACTCCTTGATCCACAAATTAGGGAAAGCAGAGTGAGGAGGTGTTCCTCAGCCTCTCCATTTCTCAAAGGCTAAATTATTTTTTGAAAGATCACTCATAACCGATTGGGAGAAATGACGAGAATCATGCAAGTATCACGTCCTCATTTGCATAGCTCACCACACTTTGGACCAACAACCTTAGGAAAAGTCGAAAACACATTCTAACCAAAACTAGTACGCAGACAAGACTCGAATAAGGACCTTTTCGACGTAAGCGCATCTCTGGCTCTGGTCAGTCATGTAATGACAAAGTCGCATTTTCTAATCCCTTCAATCACAACTCTAATCTTTAATTCCTTTCTCATATCAGTTATGAACGAGGATCATAATAGAATGACAACGACAACAACAACCGTGATTTCATTTGCATCAGCGTCTTTTGTATTCCCTACAGGTGGGCTTATACAATAATAATAGATCACGTTGCGCAACCGCCAGAACAATCCTTCGGCGTAATCCGTTTCTATAATTTGATCTAGTTTTGCAGAAGCAGATTGGATTGGATTATCATGATATGAGAATGCCACTACATACATCGAGAAAGAAAAGTGGGTGTGTTGGTAGTGTGTGGTCCGAGAGCAAAAGATTATTTCTTACAAGCTAGGTATTTGCCTAATTTGAATTCGTAATAAAAGAATTTTTCGCAAATTTTCCTTGTATATAGTTCATGGAATTTTACAAATATATGTACATGCTAGTTCTTCAATCATGCGCGTGGCTTTTTGTGTCTAAATATTATTGGAAAATTATGGAGAAGTGAAACGATTTCCTAAAGGCAAATCTGGTAGACTGCGTTGAAAATCACAACATTTAATCCTGATATTACTCATCGAAACACTGACAATTGGCAGGTTGTTTTTGCTCAATCCACGTGCTGGGGCTTTACCAGGCTGATAGCATCGAGATCGAGAATGACGTTCGAAAAGGATTACATTAGTGTAGAAAGTGTGGAAAACCTGAAATTTTCGGTATTGGAAAGCTCGAAGAAAAAGTAGAAATATCTCAATTTTGAAGATTGTGTAGACAGCAAATACAGTTGGTTTCTAACTGGGAATGTTTAAAATATGTATTTATTCAGTATTTGATGAATTTTGAAATTGCGCGTGTAGGATAATAAATCTTTTAGAAACCATTATTGCAAAAACTGCAAGTGGGTAAAGCTGTCAATAGAAATATTGCATCTAAATAATTTACATATACAATGTGAATAGGTTATATGGCCATCGTAAGATAACAAAGTACGTAGGTATGTATAGTATAGTAGCTTTCGGGATTTTGACAACTAGAAAAGTCGTAGCTAAGTTGTATTTCTGCGCTGACGCAATGTAACTTCTCAGGATTGTATGTAGTTCGTAAGAACTAGGCGTGAAATCGTTACGGGCTTTTCCATTTTCACAAGTGTCAACTTTTTTTTAAAAGCGAAGGCAGCATTTTGGTTACCATCATCAAAGATTTTATCAGATCAGATTAAGATAACATTTTGAACCGTTTCTTAAAAGAATATTTGATGCTAATATTTTGTCAAAAAAGCAACGCTACTTTTAAACATCAATACATACATAAATTATGTACCTATAGTTTGACATTTGCTTGCTTAAGTAAATATCGCCATCAAAAGTTTTTTAATACTGAAAGTTATGCATACGCAAATGTATTGAGATTGAGGATTTGCATATTTATTGTACTATACTGACCTTCTACCCTTCATATGTCCTTTACAATTGATGATTCTTTATAATTGATATAATTTTTTGTAAAGTTGTATAACTCACATATCAGATTGATGAGGAAATTCTGAAAAAAATGATCGGTTCTTCTGAGAAAAAGATTACACATTGTAATATTCAAAATTGTAGGCAATCTGCAATAAATAAATAACTGACAACAAAATGTCGAAATTTTTTGGTAGATCTTTAAGATGATTTAAATTAACAAATCATTTCCAACTTCAAGTAATATTTTATGATAATCATACTTTTTCAGAATACCAGATGCCTTTCAAACTTGCATGTTGGATGTAAAAACTTTATTAAAAACTAGTTTAGACAGGGTTTAATTTATTTCAAATTTTCTGCACGGTAGCGTATGGACAATTTCTTGACCAATTGCAAATTTTTTCTCTATCGGCACTACCTAAAGAAATCTTTATTCTCAACCGCTTAAGTAAAGACGTTAGGTATCTAACTGCATGGTGATAATATATCTAACTCCAATCTTTACGTTCAACTTTACTCTTTGATCACATAAAACTATAAAGTATGTGCATAAATTTAAACTTTTAAGGTTTTTAATCCCACAGCTGTAAATGTCATATGTACCGATTATCATCATCATCTTAAGTATTATTTTCTCACCTAATGGAAAAATTTGGTGAAATTTTTGCACATTTCATGAGGAAAAGACTTATGCTAATCATCAAAAATTCTTCGTGGAATCCCTTCGTTGCTTCTTAGCTCAAAGCAATTCTTTGGAAAAAGAAACTTTGAAAAATTAGGCAAAAAAAAATCGGCTGCTACTTTTCTGTATATTAAAATAATTTTAATTGAAGCCAACATTTTCCAATTTTTTAGCATTCCTAACATCACTCACTCCATCTTCATTGGAATACCCTATAATAAAGACGTTTCATTGTCATCCTATGAATATCCCACAGATATCCCTTCATAATTGACTGCATAAAAATTGTAAAGTCTATTCACAAAACTTTATCAACTTTATCCCCTTCCAAACTTCATTTTTATTAATTGTCATCCTATATCCCACAGATATCCCTTCATAATTGACTGCATAAAAATTGTAAAGTCTATTCACAAAACTTTATCAACTTTATCCCCTTCCAAACTTCATTTTTATTCTTTGTAATTTTTTAAAGCTACTCCTTTCAAGCCATATAATTATTTTGAAGAATAGGTCATTGTTCAAGGTACTTTTCAAAGTTTTCATACGTCCATCAAGGCACCATCACAAATGGAGAGCACTTTACATTTTTATTTGGGATTTACTTGGCATCAACTCTTTATGTTTACGTCACATCAGAAAAAAACGACTCCTTGTCAGATTTATTAAGCTCACTTGCAAATTGCAGTTTTGCTCCAACACTCGAACAATATCAAATACTTACTCCCTCTTCTGGCTGAATGCTATCTTAATACAGTAATGATTGACGTGAAAACGTCTTGATATCGTAAAATGAAATAATGAGGAAATTCTTCGCATCTACATTTGGCACAGTCAGTCGAGCATTATGCTAATGATTAGAAAATAATCTTGGAAGAGCTCATTGTGTCTGGTGATTACTCCACTGAACCATAAAATTATCATGAAATCAGTCAATCATGACCTCTTTAGCCCTTCTTAAGAAACTAATTTTAATCATTTACTCCGCAACTTAAAATCATTACACAGACTTAATCAGAAGGAATGGGAGAAGAATTGGGTGCACCAGATACCAGAAGCATGGGGCCTTTTGTATAATCCTCATAATAATACACCAGCAAATCATCGTGACTCTCACTTGCCGTGTAACTTGTACCTCCATCTGATTAAGGAGAGAGTGAAATATGATTGACATTAGAATACCCATAAGTAGCAGGTTGTGAAAGTTTGAATAGTTATTGAATGTTGTTGCGAAAATGCATGCGGAGTCAGATGAAAAACTACACGATTATGATTTCAATACGTATCGTGAAATCGAACGTGTTTGGGTTTTGGAGATATTTAAATTGCCGTTTGTGAAATTCATAAGGAATTGTGACAAATCATCCCAAAAGCTATGTATGCCATCTTGTGTACACATTTCAGTAAAAAGGCCTAACTCAAAAAAAGTTGCAATTGAGTTTAAAGAAATATTACATATTCCAAAAAAACTAAGCTTTTGCTTTAAAATATGTATAAGTAAAAGAAATTTTTATGAAAAAACGCATGCACCCCTCGCCCCTAGAAGAAAGAAATGCTACCCAAACATAATTTTCATATTCTCAGCGGAGGTCCATGTATTTGTGAAACGGTTAATTTGTATCGGCATTTTAACATTTGATACGCTTTTTGGGTGGTGGTGGGTGATCTTTGATCCTTAAGTTTCGGAGAATGATATGGTTTGTTTAGCTGTGTTTTTCCTTGTTGTGGCTTTGCTTCTGGTGGTCCTTGGCCTGCCCTGTGTGAATACGAGACAATGAAGACGTGGTGGTTTTTTGACATTATGGGTGTACGTGCATAGAATCGTATACTGCTGAACGCGAACACGCTAGTACTTTGTGCATCGTTATACATATTTTCATAATGTTACTGTTAATGACTCTAATGTTGTTTTCAAAATGGGATCTCTTTAATTGATATGTTGGCAGAAGTGTGTTGCATGTAATTATGCAGACGGACGCTCGTCCCATGATTGATGAAAAATGCAAATGAAAAATACTGTAAAATTTGCTTTCGTCAAAAAACAGATTCATTTGTCATTTTGTCAGCACCGCCCTCAAAAAGGATTGAAATTGCCTGATTTCGTAGGAAATTTGTAGTTTTTAACTGAAATGAAAATTTAATAGATTCGATACCAATATTGTTGTTATAAAAAGCCTAACGTTCGTATTGCTCAAATTTTAACATCTGCCCCTAATCTCTGATCGCATGCACATCATTACCACGTGGCGGATTGGAGTCCAATCAGAGTTATTACTAGTGTAAAATTGGAGAAAAGAGAATGAGTTTTAAAATATGTAAATTATGTTGTAACAAATTGGCAAATCCAGCATTAGGTGTACTTTAACACACGGCACAGTAACTTTGAAAGTTTTACTAAAGGCATCGGCTTCCTCTGTTAAAGGAGAAGATAAGTCACGCGCTGGAAGTAACTGATTTTCAAACTTAGATATATCCAGACCCATTTTGAAACACTTGATAAGCCTATATTAGAATATCTTTATTTTGCAATTTCAACAGACTCACTTGCCGGAAACCGTAGTTTTTTTTACTGTTCTATGCTACTGCGGACTACATACTTGACGTGACGTATTTATCCCGATTTTAGAGATAAGCGTGGCGCTACGCGCTTTAGTGTCAGTAACCCATTCAGGAATTACTTACTTACAAAGCTTTTAGGAAACACCTAATTTACATTTGAAGAAAAAATCTACAAATACATGATGCTATGGATTTTGGGAGCCAATTTCCAAGATTCAAAATTAAGTCGTCGATACATTTGCCGTAATAGTGCATTGCATTTCTGTTGGCGCTTATTTAAAAGAAGAAAATGTCGAAATCCTTTTACCAAAATCTGTAAAACCAACAACATCTTTACAATCCAATTTGTAATCCCAGAGCTGATTTAGGAGACATTTCAACATGCAACATTCAATGAGGAAAATACATTATCCACGCATTTTTCTGCAGTTTNATTCAATGAGGAAAATACATTATCCACGCATTTTTCTGCAGTTTCCCTTTGTCCATTAGTCAAGCTCAGTAAGATTATGTACAGATTGAGTTTCGCCTGGAAAGATGGTCTCGCCTGATTGAGTTTCTTGTGAGCATCACAGTTTTGCCAAGAAAATGGAGCCGTCTTCTTCGTCTCGTTTTTACCCCTTCTTCCTTACATATGTCACAAAGATCAAAGGGACCTGGCCAAAGGGAGTTTTTTTAGAAAAAAGAAATAGACGAAATATGCTGCTCGCGTGAAAATGAGACAACCCAAGTCGAAAAGGGTTCCGATATGATAATGAAACCAATAATAATAGAAATATTTGTCCTGAAAAATAAGATCTTAAAAAAGTGTTCAACAATACAAGTGCGGCTATTTTTGTGTCGGTACATTTAAAAAATGAAATCCTTCGTATCACTCTTCCGATTTCTAAAGCATTCTTCATAAATTCTGTACTTTCTCAAATTAAAGGGTTCTACATCACTGAAGCCCGTCTTTTCCGGGTGACTTGGAAAACTCTTTGGAAAGGATTGAATCGCAATAAAAATGGGTAAAAAGTGGAAACTCGGTAGAATCTTTTAGAGACATTTCCCTTTAAACTTAAAAAAATGTGCGTATTTGATCGGGATGCACATGAGAGCAAAAGAAATTTTTATTTATCTATTCATCCAACCACATCAACCAAAAAAGGCCGATCTTATTCCAATTTGAACATCACCTTCAACAAGATTATGTTTGCGCTGGTCAGAGAACTGAAAGATTTACGGAGCTCAGAGGGCACCCAGTCACCTTGTCTTCTCCTTAAAAAGTTTTTAAAAAATGTGTTCATTTGCTCTTTTAAAAAATCACATACATCCTCAGACAGAGATCAGTTACAAATGTTGCCGATGCAATCCGTTAAGCAAACTAAACACAACAAATAAAAGACGGCAAAGTAAACGAAAGCATTTTTCAACGGATTCCCTAATCGATTTTCCATTTGTGTAAATTTCTGCCCTCGATAAATCGAAGTCATTTGAATTGTAATAAAAAGAGTTTCCCAAAAGATTTTTTTGATAATTTGATTTTATCCTTTTAAAAAAATCTCCCAATTTCCATCCTGTCCTTTTTTGACATGTGAAATTATAACCTTATACAACCTTGCATTTTAAATCTTAAAGTTATGGACGAAACGGAGTGCAAGAGCTTTCTGTATCTATTTACACAAGCTAAAAGATATTTCTCTCTGCTCTCGTTGCTCCGAGGTGAGTTTATAGGGAAAAGTTCACATTTTTGTTGGCTTGGTCGGCAAATACCGGTAAGAGGAAGAAAAACATCACTCCAAATTGGATCTGTGTGGATCAGTAATAAGTACACATTAGGCTTTCCCTTTTCTCCTTATCTTATTCACGGTTACATGACTCCATGTTTACACTTTTTTAAAGTGTAAAAACCACGTCGAGATTGTACCGTTGTCCCTCTGTGGTTGTACCGCCGGGGCCATATCGCTCCAGGAAATGAATGGTAATGGGACATTTAAAACTGGATTTTTTTATTTGCCTATATGTACATGTGGGAAAGGCTTTTACAGTTATTTCCGTTACTCCAATTTACCTTATGTGTGTGTCTGTAATCTTTTCCTGATATAAAAAATGGAATGAATGAGACGGTGTGAATGTGGAACGTCACAGTGCAATAAAGAACTTTATAAATAACAGGTTTCATTCAAATGCTCTTCCTTTCACCTGGATGTATAGTGGGTAATAATCATGGTTCTTTCTGGACTGCGGGGTGAACTATTATCAAACCCTGTGGTTGAGATAGATAAAACCAGTACATACCTATTCTAATATTACCATCATTACTTTAATCCAATGTCCATATAATGATACACTATCAAATTCACTTAAACACTTTGCTTCACACACTATGAATAATGGTATGATTCTGACTTCTGCAATAAAGACGGAGGAAAACTTGACATTTGACCATTACGTGTGTATCCTGAAGCAATCTCTTCGTCTAATATTTACTCTTTTGATACATGTCCGGGGCAGGTAGGTTGAGCGTACATGATAAAGATTTTAGATAAGGATTCAAGACCAGGTGGGCTGTCGTCACCTTGTCAAAAGCATTTTTCTACTTAAAAAGTGTGAAGCTGACTGGCACAAAACACCATGATTATGAATATAACTGTCAATAAAATTTAAATGATATGTTGTTGGGATAAAATATCTAATACGTGTGTACACCAAATCTAATAATAATTTTTTTCACATTTTTGAAACTTGTATATATGTAAGAGTCCAATATTGTCAGAGGGTGGAATTAAAAGAAGCTTCAAAGCGTCTGACAAGTTCAAATAGACTCCATGACCTCTGACTTCAGCTGCAAAGGTTTTAAGACTTTCGGAAATGGCCAAGGTCGAGCAATTCTATGGCTCTTAAAATTATATGCAAATCTCGTTATATAGAGGAAAATGTTCAAATGTCATTCACAAAATGCTTATTCAGAAGCTCTCTGATACCGCTCCCACTTGTCATGGTGGAAGTCAAAAACCAGAAATTGCACCTTTCTTTAGAAAGGGACAAGGATAAGAAATCTTCAACATTAGGAACTCGATTTCCCTAGCAAAGGAATTGTCATAAAATTCATGGTAGTAAAATGAATTTATAACAACCTGTAAATAAAATTCTCGATCAGATCAGCTCTTCTCGCCAATATACTGTCAAATCATCACTTAAATAAGAATAAAACTTGCATCCGTTAAAAATCCATCAACATTACAGTTTTCCTATTACAAACGGGAACTCCGCCTAAATACGTAAATGGCATGGTTGGATACTCCGGAAATCTACGTTTCACGGGATAAACATATTCTCCAAATTAATGAACATAAAAATGTCGAAATGGAACCACGCTTAGGACAAAAATTCAATATTTATACGCACTAATATGCCCACAGGCTACATCTTTTTGTTGCACATGCTTCAATTCGTTGATGGCAAAAAAAAACCTCACTTTAATCTATGAGCATCATGGCTGTCACTTGCCAGAACAATCGCGCAGTCCCATTACCCGTTATCTTTTTTCTCCTTTCCATCATTTATCTTATTGTGTTAACAATGGCTGCATGCTTGCATCCGCCTGCAACTCAATACAAAAAAGTGCATCAGCATCAGCAGCGTCAACAAAGTACCAAAATAAATTAATTACACACGATTATATAGAAAGATCGGGTGCGGGTGCGCAGTAACATGCCCTGCATTCACTCTATAGTACATCATCATCTGAGAGCTTTGGGAGCACAAAAGGAGTTGCAACGTAATCATGATGATTGATAGGAAATGGGGGAGGCTTGAGCATGAGCCCATGGCTAATTTAGGTGACCAGGTGAATGTGAAACCGCTCAAGATTAGAGATAAAAATACAATAAAAAATGCATCTGCATGCACTCTTCTGCAGACCTTTCGGTACATATATCGCATCTTTCCCTCTCTTGCGCCTTGCTCACTTCCACATGCAGTTTAATAGGCTTATGAAACGTTGTCCTTTTTGTCGATCACCTTGCCTTGTGCCCTCCGAAAGTTACGTAAGTAAATGCGGCTCGTGAGAGTAAATCACACAAACATTTTTGCCGAAAATTACGGGAAGGTGCAGCAGGAGATGATGTTCCTGGGGATGGGTGCACATGCTTTCAAAGCTTGTGCAAGGTATATAGCTTTAATACCTGCAAATGCAAACCCTTTAATATGAGCCAATTACTTTGAATTCGTTGACCTATTCTAATCCAGTAGATTTTAAAAGGAGAAAAAATGCAACTCAGCGTGACTGTATTTCACAAAACTGGATTTATTCATCTTTACAGACTTCTACACATTTTTTTATAATGAAGAGCAACGAGGATCAATAGGGAACAAAGAGGACTGTATTAAAAGGGTTAAGTGGAAAAGGCGGTTTGTCCACCCGAGAGAAAAGCTGCATTTTCTAGTTTTTCAGTAAGTTTTATAAAGCTGATGTAATCCTATTCCTAATCTCATTATTACATAATCCTAAAGCTAATTAAACTTGGAATATTATTTCACCTCCTTTTTGCAATCCAATTCTTGCTTAAGAATTGAGCTCGTGCAAGCTAAACAGCAAGACAATAGGTGCGAAAAGGAGCAAGAGCACAAACCTGTCGCTTTTCTAAGAAAATGTAGTTTTCATAATTCACAGATTGTTCTTTTAATTTGGACCGTTTGCAGCTAACCGATTTGGGTTTGTGTGCAGGTTATTTCTATTACTAATGGAAAGAGTATTAATTATTGTGTGTGTGTATTGAGACCAAATACGTCGGTGACTGTCTGGCACCATGCACAATATTGTTCCGTTTGGCCAATACTAAAGTAAACAATATGCATTCAGGCCATTATTCATCTTTCTTTAAAAATCACGCATTGAAGCACGTTGCACGTCAGTTGCAGATAATTTTTGGAGATATTAAATAACAATGAAATGACTAGGCTCGAATCAAGGCTTCTGTATTTACTTGGCCATTCACTTTCCGCTGAGCAAAGGACTTGTCAATAATATCTCGAAAAACGTTTTAGGTTCGTGCTTCACCTCTTGAAATAAAGTTTTGGATTTCCCTTTTCAATTCAGCTTCCCATATTTCTAACAACTCATCTTTGTTCCATCAATAAAAAATGGCTTCTTTATCTGTTCACATGCGTTCATCTTTTTTAGTGCAAATGCAACTTTTCATTGTATATATTTAGCTGGCACATATATATTCTTTCGAATGTGTATGCCAGCCATTCAAAAATATCTTGTTCGTCATCGTGGGTGCGTGCGTGAGTGATGTAAATATTGCACTTATTGATACAGAAATATATGGGCTGTCGAGGACAGGTGAGAGTGATCCCAAGAGAATACAAGAGCTGCTATTCAAAACACCAAAAACAAGACCATCTTTCATTTTTAGCTGGATCACGACATACCCACAAAATCCCATGACATAATCGCAAATACCATATACACATCATATAATGAAAAAATCAACAATGGAAGCGCATGGTACTCTGCCATGTACTCTCATTATCACCTGCTTGGAAGAAAATGAAACAAGGTAAAAATTGTCACAGTAAGCTGAAAATCGAAATCAGTATTCTATCAAGAGTGGGACTTGTTTAAAATCTAAATAGGTTCAATATCGTCATCAATTTCCTATCTCCTAAAAAATAAGTACTGAGTATTTGGACCTTTACATATTAGATCAACATGAAGTTTCATGATTCACGGTCCTTCCAGTTGATTTAACGTTTTTCTGTGACAAGCGGAACAAGAGTTCGTGGGGTGCTTTTAAATTTTCCCCAGACTGAAAAAAGTAGTGGTGTTACGTCTTTGGCGACAACCTGCGAACATGATAGGAGCAGATTCATGGCATACTGTAAATTATGAATATTCAAACAAGCAGAAAAAATACATAAGCAAACAGAAGTTTGCTTCGGTCAATTCCCCACATTCAAAATGCAGTGGACATAATCATGACAAATATTTTCAAGGTGAAGAAAAAATGAGTAATGATGCATTTTTTCCAAAGTATTCCGATGAAAAATTGCCTTCAAATAAATCACACAATCTTCTTCCAAGCTTCAGTAAAAGGACAGTTTACATTCACGGCTAATCCTTTTTGATTTTACATAATTCATAAAGTGCAGCAAAAGGGGTAAAGCAAGTTAATGGGTCCATAGAGCACATCGATAATTGGATTGGATGAATAGCAGTCTGCAGCGGAGGAGGGCAAGGATTGAAGCCATTTTTTGAGAAAAGGTGAGAAGGCATATGCTGCATTTCTCATAAAACCCATTTACAAACGCCTATTCCTTCAACAGTTAATAACATATTTTTGTAAATGTTTTGTACCTGTGTGCATCTTTTTGAAAGAGTTACGCCGACACTGGCCGTCTCAAATAGAGAGAGAGAAAACAATAACTTCTCTCAGTTACGAAATTGAAGGTGTCGGTTTGTAATTTAGCTGTAATGATGCATGTTCCTGGGCGATAATAAGAAGTGAGCCGGGCGGCTGAGCAAGAACGAGCCAAGACTCAGCGTGTACCATACCTGATGATGATCAATATGATCATGATTATCTCTCTACCTTCGCCCCAGGCTCGCCTTGCTTGTTTTGAAATACAGGAGCATATAAATTGTTCTCGTTTCTCTGACCAGAATGAGCAGAGAAAACAAGGGGGTTGGCTCCTCATAATTTATTTTTTTCTCTTGGGTTGTAATTCATTTTTAAAGGGAAAATGCACACACGGGAGCTCTTGTAATTTGGATGTTGAGGATTCGATTCGGTAACGCACATATTGTTACCTTCACACATTTCTTCCACCTTTTTAACATTCTTACGTAGAGTTACATCAGAGAGAAAGAGAGAGAGGTAATATGAGACAGAGTTGAAAACATGATCTTCATCATCGTCACCCTCTTAAACACATGTTATTATGTTACCAAAATGGTTCATAAGTGGCCAGTGTGCCCATCATCATTGAAAAGTTTGGTGCTCATTGCCCTGCACCCTCGAAGTATGAAGTTTTTTTTTTGTTTTACCTGCGCACCAAAAGCTTTTAACCTTAACCTTTAACCGTCATCATCATTAACGGAGAGCATGTGCTGTACTTCCATTACTTCACCCGCTCATCCGTTAAAATACAATTTCGGTGTATAGTTTTCTCCCTTAATTTATTAGCAGCTCATCAGCAGGACATGTTCCTGGTCGGAGAGCAGGTGATGTCCATAAAAATGCGGAAGCTATTGGAATGAGTCAATGTAGTAAAGAGATGATCACTCACTAAAAGCAATTCAGTGCTGGCCCTTTTTCAAATGTGGAAAAATACTTTTTTCTTCAAAGGACCTTAGTGATTAAGCTGGAAAACCTGGGCCCCAATTAAAAAATTAGCCGTGGCAAAAAATCCTAAGTCCTAAAATTTTATGCCTGGTGCCCTACTGGGTTGGCTGATGTTGTGGCCGTAGTTTAATTCACTACATAATTCTTCTTAGAATTGAAATGAATTGAAGTCTGTTTCGTCATTCGGTAATATTCTGAAGCATCTACATATATTTATTAAAACTTTATAAACATTTAACAAGATCTCGACCAAAACCTATAGTATCAAAATTAACAACTCATTAGCAATACAGTGAATTTGCTTCCTGTTTCGTACATGCATTTCATGGGTTAAGTTCCACCAGCATTTGTTCCGTATGTGCCTCAGGTAGAGATATGCAAAACACCAGGTGCTGCCGCCGGTGTACGAAAAAACCGTACACACTACCGCACACCACCGGTAGATTGGTATCGGTGCAGTCAATTTTTTAAATGGTCGGTGTGGTGCGGTGGCCGGTGCACTAAGATGTCGGTGTGGTGCGGTGGCCGGTGCACTAAGAT
>JAHZMY010000713.1:0-14115 GCA_027743915.1 Seira sanloemensis
TGGTAATATACAAACGCGTCGCCACAAAATTAAAATCGCCAGTCACCATTATCACACAACACGACACAAGAAATGTTGCAAATACATATTAAGGTAGGAGCTTTATTTTTATACTAATGTCATATTCTCAGTCAATCAAATAAAAATTAGGAAACACTCACCACTAAAATCTACAGTGCTGAACATAATCGACTACAGAAAATCGGATCAAATAAATAGAAGTTATTGATTAATTACATTACACTTTATATTGTTTGATTTCATACACGATTTCATAAATGATTTAATAGTTCTCAAACTTTCTTCATCAACTAGTTGCAATCGCGTTTTTACTTTGTGCACAATAAAGATTATATGTGAAAAGGTTACTTTTTCTATAATGGTAGGACGATTGAAGAGCGTGCGGAATTGACTTTATGCCTATTTAAGCAACTTTTTGGGTGCGATAAAAATTCTTTTTTGCTAAAGTCTGCGAAAGATTTACAGTTATTTTTGTATAAAAAAGTACAATTTAAATTTGACCAAAGGTCCAAACTTCAACGGCTTGCACCTCAAAGTCTTGTTCGGCGACCAATGGCGGAGAGCCAAATGTGTCGCATTCTTCCGTCCTTCCATGAAACAAATTGTCATCTAGCCATAAGCCAGAGTTGCCCCTGATATTTGATAGAGAATATTTCGAATAGATTTATTTTCTTGTCTTAAAACGTGTTTCTGCAAATTTTTCTATTTAAAGTACTTACTTTCCAGCTCCAATTCGGAGAAAGTTTTCTTCACTGTGAATGAAATAAAAGTTTGCTCCTGGCTGCCATTTGAATACTTGTAACGGTGGACCACAGCGAAAACAGGAAAGAGTCACCTGCATTTTAATAAACATAATTTTAAAGCGTAAACTAATTGTTTGTTAACAAACTGTAATGTGTGCACATCGACTCACATGAGCCATAAAAATGTTCGGAGATCTTCAAGGCGCATGATAAGACAGCGCCAAATGCCCTCCCTTCAGAGTCTAGAATAGCCAAAATCATGGGCGAATCTATCATATCCATCTTTCGGTACAACGTATGCAGAGAGTAGCCATCAACCGACGTGGAGAATGTGAGAACACATGGACATCCTACTAGCACTGGGAGGAAACGACTTTCCAAGTATTTTAATGTCAGCGATAGTGAGAATTTCGGACATGTTGCCCATATCAAAGAGGTAAAAGTCCGTTTCACTTCTGGAGGACAGTCTACTACGAATCGACGTTATGCTTCGTGCCGGCGAAATTGACAGCCTCCCATTTGGACTGCGGCTGGGATCTGCACCTGGGTGCAGGGAAAGTGATCTTGACTTTCGACGTACCGGAACACTGTTGGAGCCTTCACTGGCCTGCGCCTGGATTTGTTTTGGCTGCGCCGCGGGTGAATTCTAATTTAATCGAGCGTGAAAAGACAAAGAAAAAATGCGTATCGCAAAGTATGAAGAGTTTGTTGGTTTGATACATCCCCATCTCATTTCAAGTTTCAGCATAAAAAAATTGACAACCACGCTTACCTTGCTTTTCTTTGTCACTTTCAACCCGATGAAGCATTTGCAAATTCTTCGCCACTTTGTGTTAGGCTTTGCTCCATCCATTGAGATTTTTTTGGATGCACTGCCGGAGCAGGAGGCTTCTGAAGTTTCACTTTCACTTTGTAAGACTCCTTTGGACAGTTGGTTAAACTACGCGCATGAAAAAATATGCGATAAAATTCATACATGAAAAGAAAGTGACATTCGAATTCGGATTTTATACTTATTACATCACAAATCAAGCAACTTGTTTAGAGTTAGTTGTTAATTAAAAACTATTTTTTATAAAAGTAGTCAAAACATACCAAGTCTGAATTATGATCTTGAGAAGTTGACATTTGGGATTTGTCTCCATCCACATCTGTCACCACAACCATTAGAGGTATGTGTGGTGCAGATAGCCTCCTCTCCGAAACATCAGGAGGCAGGAGCCCCATAGGATTTAAATGAGCAGCCATACTTTATTCAAATTTTTTAACTTAAGAGAAGCAGTTTGAATCTCAGTGGAGTTGGTGGTACGTTGCCCTTTAATTAGCCTTAATGGCTGTATACTTCAACTGCAGCGCATGTAATGCACTTGTTCAGAGACGTATTTGATGAAAATTATGTATTATGAGCTATGCTGCTGAATGTCATTCAGAGAAAAAGCTCTCACTTCTTTCCACAACAGCTCAGCGCAACGAGGTTATTGCAATGAATTGAAAAGTTTTCTTACAAAAACAATCAAATCCTCCTTTATGATAAAGTAGTGGAGCAAGAACAATGCCTAATACACATAGCACGGCACAAGAACGGCGTTTCATGCTAATAAAAGTCTTGTCTTTGTCTATTATAACGTGATGTCAACCACTCTCACAGTCTCTGACGACTTTTTTCCAAGGCAAGGAAAATTAATTTTTAAGTTTTGACTCAACAAAATGGTTCACTCTGAGTATTATGTTTTTATGGATTGTGACATAAAAATTGGCAAGACATTCAGATTATTATGCTATAAAAAAGCTAGTTTCACTTTCAAAAAAGAATCATGAAAAACGTGTACATCTATTCACTTTGAGAGAAATTGTTGGGGAAATGCTTTTAAAACTTTGGCTTATTTTGAGACATGTGAGATCGGAGTAATTACTGTGTAAGACTTTGCTAAATACATGCTTGAATACCCCCAAAACCCTAATCATTTGCATGAAATTGCCCTAAACTTATTAACTTTTTTCCAAGGCAAGGAAAATTAATTTTTAAGTTTTGACTCAACAAAATGGTTCACTCTGAGTATTATGTTTTTATGGATTGTGACATAAAAATTGGACATTCAGATTATTAGGCTATAAAAAGCTTGTTTCACTTTCAAAAAAGAATCATGAAAACCGTGTACATCTATTCACTTTGAGAGAAATTGTTGGGGAAATGCTTTGAAAACTTTGGCTTATTTTGAGACATGTGAGATCGGAGTAATTACTGTGTAAGACTTTGCTAAATACATGCTTGAATACCCCCAAAAACCCTAATCATTTGCATGAAATTGCCCTAAACTTATTGAACATGACAGTCGTGGTGGGCGTTCACGCTGGTGAAACAGATAAAATCCTGAAAATCTGCAAGAGTCCACTATTCTCGTTTATTTGTAAACTTGCGTCACTTGCAAAACAAAACAAAACTGAACTTTTGTGGTTTGTCACTAAATGAGCCTAGAAATAGTTTTTTTCTGTTTTGAGGAAGCGCATTCTTCATTCTCATTGCAAGACCTGTTGTTGGGTGATTAAAACTAGGTATCCATCCTCCATCAGTACATCACCTTTTTAGACAAGAGTCGACTAGAAACTGAAAATTACGCTCGTAATCCAGATACAGGTCTCAGTCAAAGTCCAGACACAAAAGGAAGTTGAAATATTAAATGCTCAGATAGTGAAAAACGAAGTGACGGGGAGTGAGCTACATGTAATCATTCAAATTCATCATCTTTACCATCATCTTTCATTTGCGTAGTTGCTCGACAGGTTTTAGAGGATGTTTTTCATACGAGCTACGATGATTGTGGGAAAATGCTTCGTGTAATAAATATGCCTTTTAAAGCATGCCATTTCGCTTTAGACTCATGCTCTACCTTTTTGTGCTTAAGCAAAGGCCAAAATGGACAGAGCGTGATTACAATCGCAATTTTTTATTTATAGAAAATTTGTGGAATATTTTGGTGTAGTTATATCATTATTAGTAGAGCTACTTGGTGACCACAACCGTAACGAAAGGTGTATTGAATCGGGGTATAATCCACTGTATTATGCAATTCAATTGAAGAGTTCGTGATATAAATAAACTTGTAGAGAATCTGTACCTGCGAGAAACTCAGACTGCAATCACTATACACAATAGTATATTATAGGTACATAGATATTTATTTGTGGGGTGCTAGCTAAAGCCAGGTTGCATTTGGATGCAAGTAAAAGTCGTGGATTGACTCCACTGCTGCCAGTACCTATTTCATGGAGAGCGTTTTCAAGCTTTTATCATCCTTGAAAAGTTATGTTTAATGCTCTCAAATACATAACTATCGATCTCAAAAATCTAGAGTTGAAATCAGCTTGTAATAGTGGAGAGTTTTTGTGCTGTACCAATTTGCTACTGTCACACAAAATTTCCATGCATTAAAAGTGCTTTAGAATTATTACTACGAGTATTATTATCGAAGTCGGTTTTAGGAATTTTAGATATTGGAATTTTTGGTACTAAACACCGGCTCGATATAACTCTCGTCGCATGATATATGATGTCTACACCTGGATAAGAGCTAGTTTAACGCAGTTTAATATTACAGCACGTGGATGAATCGCATTTTCATTAAATAGGAGAGAATAGGAAGAAGAGAGAGATTTTGAGTTTTATGGCCAGAAGAAGAAGGGAATACAAAAGAGGACTGAACACTACTATGCTCAGCATCGACATCGTCTTCATTTAAATGCCAAATTGTTTGTGCTCCTGCCTCATTTTGTCAGAAAATGGTCATTAAATATTTTTAAGACCTTCGTTTTAGAGAAATTAGCACAGTCGCGAAAAAAAGTTACAATTATATAATATAGTGGGTTCCAAATGTCTGAGAACTTTTTATGGCGTTCATTTCTACTTGTTCATATTCCCGACCATTCTTCGTAACAAGTGTATTGGAATGCGAGTGTTTTCAATGGAAGCGTTAGATACATTTTAAGCAGAATTTTTGTCTAATAAAGTTTTGTATCATAGCATATAAGAAATGTATTTATTATTCATTCATAACTTGTGGACATATAGACCGTTAAGAAAATCATGTTGCTAACATGGAATTTGGTTCAGAATACAGTCACACATTTTACTCAAACATGTTGAGACAATTTCGAATAATTTTCAAATGAATCACGTCATGAAAAACTGATACAGCATATACTAATGATGCGAAAAAATGTCAGAACCATTTTCCAAGCAACTTAACGTTTGTTTCTTTAGGCATTTTAATTTTAACAATATGCTGGTCAAAGCGTCTACTGAATACCGACTGTATATCATATCTAAGTACATATTTAAGTTTAGTGAACAACAAAAAATAAAAAAAATGCTCTAGCCTAATTTTGTGGACATGTAGTAGGAACAAAGATGAAGCTATGTAATTGTAGTATAAATGTTTACGTAATAGAAATCATAAAAAGTTTTATGACGAAATTCATTCTTCAGTTTTCTACCTGTTACATATATGTCTTTTCGAGTTGGATATGAATATTATATGTGGAAAGAATCGCGTCATTTTATACCGCCAGCTTGCAGTATGGAATATGGAGCTTGAATTAAAAGGGACGGGAACATCGCCAATTTGGGTAATGACGCGACTGCAGACTGACATACCTAATCATACCAATCACACAGTCAAGGGCATTGTATGAGTGATGTATGCACACAACTACTAATAATAACTTTTAAAAGTAAGAAAAGGAGAACCTCTCTCGCGAATTGCACTTTACCTTTCATTCTACAAGTGATTCGCTAAAATTGGTGTATGCATTCATGTCAAATTTGAATTGAAAGCAAAAAATTGTTCCTGTCGGTCATTCTAAAGGACACTTCATCGAGACTTCCGGAAGAGGAAATTATTTCCACCTCAAGCAGGATAGTTTACGTAAGCTAAAATTAAGGATGGGTAGAATCTACTTTTCTGCTAACAAGTTCACGGCCATGGCTAGGAATATTTGTTTTCTTATCGTTATTTAATCGCGAATGTTTTTCTTTTACATTCCAAACTAGAAAATTAATGTTAGTACTTTACAGACTTTAAAACTACAAAAACATTACCAACACGCAAAGTTGCCCGGACATTTCTTTTAATACAAGTTTCATGATAGACCGCCCTACAAGCTTCTTAATCTATTTCATTCCACACAAGTGCTCAAAAATAAAGTCGAAGTATATTCTCCAAAACTTACAAGTTTGACTCTAAGCAAAAGTTTCTACGAGAAAGTTGAATCTTGTTGAATCGCATCCTAGTGGAAGGCAGATAAATATTAAAACCTTTGCATTTTTTGCTATTTTTGGGTAAATTTGGATTCGCCAAAAGAAAAGGTCAAGAAATGTTCTTCCCATGACGAACATATTTTATATTGCCAGACATAATACATAATTTGGGTAAAGATAAGCAACTTGGTTTCTCCATTACATAGCTGCTACTGCTTCACTTTAGCGAGATAATGCTTCCTGAACATGTGAAAAATCTTAGATTTTGTATCTCTGCATGGTTTCAAAAATCTCACACAATCTAGCTGCTGCGTTGAAGAAGCTTTATTATGATAGCTAATTGACATGTACTTGGATGTAATGCTGGATTTTTTTTGGAACAAAAGTATACGTAGATATCTCGGAAGCTCATGGTCACGCTTAATTATATAATGCTGCTAGCGTTTGAAAACTTCTTGAAGAATTTAATTACTTTTTTGCTTTAATCATACCTACTTGAGTCTAATTTGAAGTTGTTGAGAGATAAAGTCAGTTCCAGCGCGGTGAGAGGAAATGGCTTTAATGGGAACATGCTACAGTCAGATCGGATATATCCAAACAATAATATCTTGTGAAATTTAGGTACAATGGGGTACCTCTAGTATGAAATTAAATAGTAACTTGTCATGTATAAAACGCGTTGTTGCATGGAAAGTAACAATGCAAAGCTTTTTATCATCATGTTTCATTTCCAGAAAAGGTAATGTAACTCGCCATTGCCAACGAGGACAAAAACAAGTCCCTTTTTATGTTGATAGGTCTAAGCTTCTGAATTTCGACGAGTTCACGTCTTAATTTATAATGCATAATTGTAGTGCACAATAATTATTGAAAGACATGTATACATTACCTGCTTCCAGATGTGGCTGGTTTTGAAAAAAGAGCATGTGAGTGATGATAAGTGATATTAAAAACGTGATAACAGATATTTTCAAAGTATTTAGCACTTTCTTTTTATTCAAGAGAACTACGCATAATTTTAACGTAATTGTCAGGTATTCATTTTTGCATTCAATAAGGACATTATACCACACGCCATCGACATCAAATCTTTTCATAATAAATATATGTTTATTTTATTTCCTCGAACTGGGTACATAGGTACGCCATATTTGCCATTTAACTGAAGTAAGCTGGCTACGATTAGTTCAGATTCAGATACACATATGAAAGATGTCGACTGTTCCAGATACATACATACATACATACATAATATGTGATGTACCTACACATTTCTTATAAGCTACTTCCACACTACATAGTGCTTATTCAAAGTAGGTCTAACATTGGTAAAAGTCTAAAAGTTCAAGTAATGCAACTTCTCAGGTTTTGTTCACAAGCTTGTAGACGCACCTATTGTTCCTTCATTTGTCGAGATCAGCATCAGTCTTACAATACGTGTAGAAAAAGGTACTAATTTTTCCTTTCTTGTCACAATGACAATGAAGCTTGATAAATAGTACAAATGAACGATTTCAATTTCCCATTTGTTTCTGAATACTAAAAAGCGCTATAATGAAGCACTGGTTTACTCGAGAAAGTAGGGTTACCTACTGATCCAAAGTACTAGCCTAATTAGTAGAACCTTTGAGATAACACTTTTGTGAAATAATCAACAAATTTTCGATTCCCAACGTAAATCTCCGACTCAGGCTTTTTTGCTTTGTCCGCTACCGCATGACAAATCAATCAAAAATGTCGTCCTTCTGAAACGTAAAGGCCTTCATATAGATGCATTCATCCCGAAAATATATATCTCTTTCAAAGCTTCCGACATGCATAATTTTATTCTACAATAGTTTTCTAAGATCCGACATAAATGGAGCTATATCTTCGTATACTAGTATCTCTCAACGATTAATCGACAAAAATATTTTTCAGCTAGTTAGTTTTCAGGCCTAACAGTCCGCCACGGGAAACTTGAGATTTATAAAATTTTAATTTGGCATTCGTAAAATGGTTTTGAGCACACCATATACATAGACATATTGTATATTCGGTTGGAGAAGATGTGTAAAAATGCGACAGTATCAAGCATTCATGAGTATTTTACTTGCGTTTCCCTACACTACAGCTCATTTCAGAAGCACTAAGAAAGAGAGAATTGGGGCATAGCGAGAGCTCCTAATGTCAGTGTGCACGTTACATGACACTTTGGAACTAAAAATTAGTATAATTGCCGGCTTCCTACCTACCACACTGCTAATTATATACCCTTATCGTAATTCATATCTACAAATTAACTAACGCAGGAATGCAAATATGTACGTACATATGACAAGACTTTCTGCAAGGGAAGTTTGGGTCTCTGATGCACTATTTTAAACAGAGTATAAGTAAATTCCAAGTAGTTCACGGAAAATTAGGTATGCACTACGTCTGACAATGACAAATTAAACCTTGAACGTGCGGTGACACGCAATTTTGAATGATTGAAAGGAGATCAACTGAAGAACAATAAGGAAGGGGAAGACTCCTTCTCCTTTTACTCGATGACAATGAAAATACCACGTGGGGCAAGTGTGGCGGAGGAGTATTGCCGTTCGCTCAGTAAATTTTTTGAGTGAATGGAATCGCTGTAATTAATCTCCTTAATGGCTTCAAAACTTCTGCAATAAAAATTGTACATACATGTTACTTTTCCAATGCACTACTTGCCACATTAATATTCAAAATTTACTTGTCCTGCTGCTACCACGTCAACATTTTTCTTACTTTTTCATCAAGTAGCTGCTTTATGTGACTAGTATTGTGTGCGTCTCAGGTTGCCCATGCAACCGCACTTCCTCCAAGATGATTCAGTGGCTCATGAGTGACACTACCGTTTCGCAGTGCACCCTTCTCCTTGAGATATTTTTCCAGTGCGATTTCATGTCCTATTGTATTTTAAATGGAAAGCAAAAGCAATTGGCTTTTTTGTGACAAAGTTTTGAACTTTTTTTCAGGAACAGAACTTGAAGTAAAAAATAAATTTGTTTACCTGGATTAGTTCCAATCACTTGTCCAGCTTCAATGTCGAAATTAGGGTGAGATCCAAGGGCAGACAGAGCTCGTGACACGCCAACTCCTGGTCTTCGTATTCCGTGTTCAACAAGATCAGCTCCCAATAGTTCTTAGCAAATGAAAAGAAAATTGAATGAGGTGGAGGTACATACAAGTCACGAGTCTTCTTTTGTCAAATTCACTTGAACTTACCCTCGTGTGCTTCCATTCTAATTGGAATAAATTTGTTGATGATCTACAGAGAGAACGAATAGTACTTTTACCGAGTGTTTACTTGCCCTACTAACCCCTACTACTACAATACATTTTTATGTGATAAACACAAACTCTTCGCAGAATTGCATTTGCATGCAAGTATTAACAAACAAGATTACAGATGGGTTTACCCAAAGGAGAAGGAATGTAACAATTCCGGACCAAAGGGCAAAGCTGACTGCAGCGAGAGTTTGCACGCCGAGTAAATATGCACTCCCTCCTTTAAAAAGTCCTGCTCTTCCTTTCGTCAGTGAAAGGAGTGTTTCTCCGTCTGCAAAGAATCCGATCGCAATTACCCCCCAAAATGCGGACAACCCGTGTACTGAAGTGGCTCCCACGGGGTCATCGATATGAAGCCAATCAAAGAATGGGATTCCTAGACATGCCAAAGCACCACCAACAGCCCCTATCACGATAGCTTCCCACGGACGATATATAGCACATCCTCCAGTTACAGACACAAGCGAACCTAGAACGGAGCTGATCATGTCCAATACATCGAATTTGCCTTTTTTTCTAACGTATGACCATATTAGTCCAATTATCCCCCCGCCAAAGCTGGCATTGATTGTTGCAACAGCAGCCCTGGCTGAGAATTTCCATTTGTGTCCGCTCACTCCAAACACACTATCATATTTGAAAATCAAAGCGTGTTTTAGAACTTTTTAAATAAACTGGTGCAAACTTTCACGATAATTTATGCATATATGTATAAGTCAAAACCAGCATTTAGTCTAGGACCAAGCATCCATGCAGCAACAAATGCTACAAAACAGGATCATTCGCCATTTTTAGACGAATCTATGTGCAGCCTTTTATTTTATTTAATCTTTGATATCACGAACCGCTTGAACCTCCTATTAAATGTACAGCACCACTTCCACCAATGTCGATCGCGCCCAAAGTTTTTAAGAAGCCATGTTGTCCCCCTGGATTTGAAAAAGTGAGTACATAGTACACGTAGCAGGTACAAATCAAATAGGTACTGTACTATTTCAACTTACATATCCAACCCGCTGGAACACAGTAGACAATCTACATCAAAAGGGAGGAAATGTTATTAAATCTGGCTTGCCTACCACTACCAAGCTGTAAGAGAAACTCTTGAAACGTCTGTCGTACCGTATTTAGTAATGAAAATACGCAGTAGGCCCTGAAGTTGCATCTACAAGGTCAAATTAAATGTATGTAGAACTTACATACGAAAATGTTATATAGTTACACAATGATAAGTAGGTTCTACTGATTAAGGCTAGACAAACCCAGAGGCATACATACGTATATTTTATGTTAGGCATTTTGTTTTTTGTCGTAATTGCTACTTTCTGGTCAGTAGAAAGTGATAAAGTTGTAAACCAGATAAAGACAGGGAAGCGGGCAGCAGCTCGTAATTAGCTGTCTGAATTATTTTGAAGAAGAAGCACGAGAAAGAAAAACATAAAATACAAGCTCACCTTTCCGCCATAGCCCCACTAACTATAGTCGTCGCTGTTGTTGCAAAACTCAACTGAAAAAGGAAAGTGCTGAATATAGGACCCATTTCCTCAATATCTGTTGGCATAAAGGTCATATTAGTGTGCGGACTTGCTTTGTATTGAGGAGAAAGCTAATGACTCCTTTCACCAGAAAGTGAACATGACTCTTTACGAGATTACAAAGTGTCTCACTTTGCAATTTCGATACTTATTCAAAGCTCATACACGTGCATCATAGAACATATAGATTAGGTACGTGATATCTTTTGTTTCTTACCAGCATCAACGGCAAAGTAGCCGAAAGCAATAAAAGGATTAGAGTACAGCCTTCCGTACGTCAGACCGTAGCCAAAAAGCCAATAGGTTATGCCTCCAAACACTGTTGTTACATAAGGCATTGATGAGTGAGCGTTCATGTAAACAAAGAGAAAACGTTTGGAATACTGGCCAATTATCGGGGAAACGGGTCAATCATAAGCAAATGGAATGAGATTTACTATTCACGTACCGATATCGATCACTACGTGTTGACAGTTGAACAATTGGCAGGCGGTTGCACATTATAGCAGAAAGATCATGTATCATGAATCAGAAATATTTATGTATATCATCATTATGGGCATATGCATAGAATAGATACAATGATATGCCTTAAAATGTCTGATTTGAGCTTTTCATTACCATTTTTCATCATTATATTGACCTCATTTTTGAGAGACACACATCCCGACTCAAGCAAACCAAACCCTGCAAAAAAATAATGTTTTTTTTCTCTTACAGGAAATTAGAATTGTCTTTACATATGTCACACAGTCAAATGTCACAAAAGAAGTTGATTATATCAAGAAGTAAGGAGTGAAAAGAAGGAGTGGTATGTAACAAATCAATATTGTTACACTTGGTTAGCAAAAGATCAGAGAAGTCATTCAAAAAGTTTGTAAACGGGAATCTTTTTTTCTTTACTTCAACTACGACATTTCTCTAGTTTTGTTACATACATACGTTTCAGTTGGATGCACTTTGGAGAAAGGAAGTACGCAGCAGAAATGCCTTTACATTTTGGGTAGCATCGAGCAGCCACATTCTATGTAGTCATGCATGTACTTGTGCCAATGCGGAGAAAGTGCTCCGATAAAATTCAAATGACACGACATGTGATTTTAATAAAATGAATTCATGTGCTCTGTTGCTTACAAATAAAAGACTCAGTGGGAATAAAAAGCGATGTGGCCTAATGACGAACGGTGTGAACAAATGTTAGCGTTAGAATCAAATCACAAAAAGTCAGGCAAATGTAACATTATGGGTACTTGAAAAGATATGATGCGTAGAAACCTAACAGGTGTTGTATAGCTGTAATAAGTTTTGCAAGCTTGCATAAAAATAAAACTTTTGTTGCAAATCATGGTAAAATATGGTCTTTTTCTACCTACGCTTAATAAAAAAAAACTATACCAGGTATTAATTACGAATTACTACCTACTCAACCATTGGTTTTCTTTTAAAGCTCCATTATTTCGTTAAAAAGTCGGTTTCAGATTTACAAAACATGTTGACATGAGTATTAGTTCATTAGTTGAACCGTTCGTATTTGTTTTTTAGATGCTGAGAGATATGAAAGGTGTCGGAATATATGTCATCAATAAAATTCATGTGTATTAAAATGTAATATTCACCTGTTTGCATAGTAAAAATGATGAAAGCAGAAGTAAGAATCCATGTTGCGTCATCCCAACTGGCCGAAAAAATAAGTGAAGGATACATTAGTCGGTTTTTACTCATTAAATATTCCTGACAACTATTGTTGCCACTGAAAAAATGGGACATATGTAGTTTGGGCAATACTCGAAATATGATAGTATGTACTATACGTTCTTCATCTTTCCCGATTTTGACAATTAATAGCTTTTTCGATAAAACACAAAAATTACAAACAATCTGAAATTTACAGGACGCACAGTTCCCAAATTTTGGAGAAAGCCAAAAGTGAAAAATATGAAAAAATTCTACATTCTCTGCTCTTGCAACACTTTCATTTTAAACAAAAATTGAAAGACAAGAATTTCATATCTTTTTCTAATTTCTTAAAATTTTGGGCTGGGTGTGCTTTAAAATTTTGAGATTTTCAGATATGAGATATTCATTGTTAAAATCTGGAGGTTCAAAGGAAAGAGTATCTCATTGCGAGTTAAGATGAAATATTTCATCCTACGTTCTAGATTTTTCAAATCATTGAAAAACTTGAGACCGAATACATAAAGATTGGCAATTGTAGTAACTTGTTATAGCAAAAATTAAAATTGTGGTTAAGATTAACTCATGTTTTCCAACGCACCTTAGTTCTTCGTTTGCTCCAGGTCCACCGGTTTGTCCAGTGTCAATTCTTTGTGCTCAAGGCTAAAAGACATGTAAGAGTTATCTTAATTAAGTCAAAAAGGACGCCTTTATCATTAGCTAAGTTTAAGATATGTATTATAGGATTCCATATGTAGATTATTTACCACCTAAATATATGCAAGTCGAACTGCAGAAGGAAAGCCATTAAGCACACGATCACATAAAAAAGATTTGACTATTTTGTCAATCATTTATGACACTTGCTCCAAGACATTTGAAAGCGGAATCATGTACAGATTTAATGGCCCCCTACATCAGTGAACTGAAACTGACGCCAATTTTTATATGTATGAAAGTAGGCATGAAAATACCCTGCTACAATAATAAACATTTACACTGTCATTGTCATGCCAAGTACTAAACTATTTGTCAACGTTTTAGAAATGGCAATGTGTAACTGGCAATCGTCAAGGGTTTTCAAAACTCCAAAACCATATTTCGAGTCATCCATTTTATTTGTGATTATGCCTAACAAAAGCTCTTCAGCCAATAATTATTGTGGGATTGCGTGGTTTATTTTTTACTAATCTGATCATCAATCTCTTATCTACAGCTAGAATCTCCTCCATTGTGATTCCGGTAATTCTTTTTCACATGAAGGTTTTTTCCCTTAAATTTACTCGTATTTTGTGTATCCCTCATTGTTCCATATTTTAGGAAATACAAAATAAATGCTTTATATGAAATTTGTGCAAAATTTGCTTTGCTATTTTGTAAAAATCGTTAGTCTTGAAAATGTATTGCTTACTTTTAGAGATACAAAAACAGCATACCTGCGTACTACGACTACGACATTGCCAAAAAATGTTTATTTAATGTTATGATGAACAAAATCGTAAATCAATGTGTCACCTTTCTCCATCACAAAATAAAGCCAACTTCCTGAATCTTTGGTTATATCATACTCCCAAGGAGCATAATTAATTTT